>JAWPHD010013128.1:0-70641 GCA_037043455.1 Cyrtodaria siliqua
GGGTTCACTTTGTCACACTTTAACGTGCAACCTATCCGTTGACCGTAACTTGAAAGGTATTTGGTTCATGAACTGTGACTTCCATTTTGGCAGAGTTATGCCCCTTTTCATAAAAATCTAACCTGCGACCTAACCCGAGTCATAACTGGCCATAACTAGAAAAATGTTTGACCTGTGTTCATGAAACTTCACACACATCTTCATCTTACCGCAAGGAATGCCGTTGCACATGATCAATAACTCTGACTTTCATTTGGCCAGAGTTATGTGCTTTTTCATGAAACTTTAACCTAGCTCATAACTTGGCAAAATATTGACCTTTGGTCATGAAACTTTATACAGTTCTTCCTTATGAAAAGTTGTGCCCCTTTTCATAAACTTTACAATTAAAAAAAAAATTGCTCCATAATTTATGAAGGATTGCACCTCTGCCTTCAAACTTCGTAGTAAGATTGTCCTTGCTGAAAAAAAGCACATGGCAGGCAACACAAGTGTTCCGTGGAACACCCTTCTTGTTAATCCTCTGGCACGACCTGCCATTTACCTGGAACTGATGCAGGAGTGATTAACACATACGTATGTAGTATGTAGCAATGTCATTGAATGTTTATATTTTGTATTTTCATGGCTGATATTTCCCCCTTTGTAGCCCCCGAGATACCGATATTTGAGCGACGCAACTGGCTAATTCATCTTCATTATGTGAGGAAGGAGTATGAGCAGTGTAAATCCCTCATCAAGGAGCAGCTGGGGGAGAGCGGGGGCATGTGTGAATATGCCGTCTATGTACAAGGTAAGTTAGGGGGAATGTGTGAATATGCAGTCTATGTACAAGGTAAGTTATGGGGGAGAGTGCGGGCATGTGTGAATATGCCATCTATGTACAAGGTAAGTTATGGGGGAGAGTGCGGCATGTGTGAATATGCCGTCTATGTACAAGGTAAGTTATGGGGGAGAGCGGGGGCATGTGTGAATATGCCATCTATGTACAAGGTAAGTGATGGGGGAGAGCGGGGGCATGTGTGAATATGCCGTCTATGTACAGGGTAAGTTATGGGGGAGAGCGGGGGCATGTGTGAATATGCAGTCTATGTACAAGGTAAGTTATGGGGGAGATCAGGGGCATGTGTGAATATGCCATCTATGTACAAGGTAAGTTATGGGGGAGAGCGGGGGCATGTGTGAATATGCCATCTATGTACAGGGTAAGTTATGGGGGAGAGTGCGGGCATGTGTGAATATGCCATCTATGTACAAGGTAAGTTATGGGGGAGAGTGCGGGCATGTGTGAATATGCCATCTATGTACAAGGTAAGTTATGGGGGAGAGCGGGGCATGTGTGAATATGCTGTCAATGTACAAGGTAAGTTATGGGGGAGAGCGGGGGCATTTAAGGTGTACCATGCCAGTATAACATAACCAATATTCAAGATATGCTTCAAAGCGGTAAATCCCTCATCAAGGAGCAGCTGGGGGAGAGCGGGGGCATGTGTGAATATGCCGTCTATGTACAAGGTAAGTTAGGGGGAATGTGTGAATATGCAGTCTATGTACAAGGTAAGTTATGGGGGAGAGTGCGGGCATGTGTGAATATGCCATCTATGTACAAGGTAAGTTATGGGGGAGAGTGCGGCATGTGTGAATATGCCGTCTATGTACAAGGTAAGTTATGGGGGAGAGCGGGGGCATGTGTGAATATGCCATCTATGTACAAGGTAAGTGATGGGGGAGAGCGGGGGCATGTGTGAATATGCCGTCTATGTACAAGGTAAGTTATGGGGGAGAGCGGGGGCATGTGTGAATATGCAGTCTATGTACAAGGTAAGTTATGGGGGAGATCAGGGGCATGTGTGAATATGCCGTCTATATACAAGGTAAGTTATGGGGGAGAGCGGGGGCATGTGTGAATATTAGGGGTGTCGCGATATACCGGTTAATCCTGGTATTCATCCGTGCGATAAAATATCGCGATATTAAAAGTACATACCGGTATTCCGCAATATTCATGAAGTGTGTTGTGTTTTCTTTTATATCCATCGTATTTCCGCGGCTTTTAATCTTTGCACGCTTATTTGAAAGTGAGAAATAAAAAAACTTGTACCCCTCCACGAAGCTGCGTCGTCCAGCCATTTTATATATACATACTGGCATTCCGCATACTGTACAACACCGGAACAATATAATTACTTCAATCATTGATTGCCAATCTTCAGGGGAGTACCTATCTTGTATCATCTCATCAACTCATCAAAGAGCCGATTATAATGCCGCAGATAATTGTCCGTAATCCGATAATTACATCTACTAAAACCACAGACCTAAAACAAATACAGCAGTCGTTGGTTACCGCAATCCATTACGCCGATTATACTAACATTGTGTATTCACGGGAACCAGTGCTTATCATAAGTGTAATCATAAGTGTAACGCGTGATCAGTTACCTGTACCTAGTGGCTCAATCTGGTAAAGGTCACACGACGTGTCAAAGTGCATCCTCAGAAATAGTCGCTACTTGCGGCAACTTCAAAGGATTATAGAAATAGAATAATAACCCACTCTACCCGTGTTTAAGTATTAGTTAGAGGCTATGAAGCGAATTTTAACAATTAAGAAACCCCAGTCAGTCGCTTAAGAAACCCTAAGGGAAGGAGCGCAACGACTGACCGGGGTTTCTTAATTGTTAAAATTTCACTTCTTAGCCACTACCTGACTTAGTGTTTGCCCTACTTTTTCCCCGCGCTTCTACGAAACCACGCGTCTTAACACGTTCGCGACAAAACAAGCGCGTGTCATTTAGTAAGCTATTACTTAATGATTAAATGGTTAAAATTCGTGATCGTTAGAAATTTACATGAATAAGTTCGCCATTATTTTAATTCCTCACCGTCTGATTGGAGGAAAAAGTAGGGCAAACAATAAAGTGTGTCTATACTGCAGCCGAGGTGCGATCTTGTTTGGCCCAATTATCAATCATCAAATGTGTACCGGTAAGCCTGTTTTCACAATCATTATTGAATAATTGCCATTTCAAAGTAGGGTGATTCTGCCTTTCTACGCCGTCAAAAAAAATATATGTCTTTCAAAATAAAGCAAAAACTTTTAGAACACTACTTAATGTGACTGTGTGTCTAGTACTGTCTAATGTACTATGCAACATGAGTTATGTTTTGTTTCTCATGTTCTTGTTCTAGTCGAAAGTTGTGTGTCTACTGTACTATGCAAAATGAGTTATGTTTTTCATGTTCTTGTTCTAGTCAAAAGCTGTGCATCCTAAAGCATTATAAAATGTTTTAACTGTTCTATGTTTTTATTTTATACTTGTCATGTACATATAAGATGAAATATAGCTTACAAATGCATGCAGAAGATTAAGGCAATATATCGTGATATATATCGCGATAATTTAATAAATATTGCAATATATCGCGATATTGGTTTCTGATATCGTGTACAAGGTAAGTTATAGGGGAGAGCGGGGCATGTGTGAATATGCAGTCTATGTACAAGGTAAGTTATAGGGGAGTGCGGGGGCATGTGTGAATATGCCGTGTATGTACAAGGTAAGTTATGGGGGAGATCAGGGGCAGTTTTGAATATGCCGTATATGTACAAGGTAAGTTATAGGGGAGTGCGGGGGCATGTGTGAATATGCAGTCTATGTACAAGGTAAGTTATGGGGGAGAGTGCGGGCATGTGTGAATATGCCATCTATGTACAAGATAAGTTATGGAGGAGAGTGGGGCATGTGTGAATATGCCATCTGTACAAGGTAAGTTATGGGGGAGTGCGGGGGCATGTGTGAATATGCCGTGTATGTACAAGGTAAGTTATGGGGGAGATCAGGGGCAGTTGTGAATATGCCGTATATGTACAAGGTAAGTTATAGGGGAGTGCGGGGGCATGTGTGGATATGCAGTCTATGTACAAGGTAAGTTATGGGGGAGAGTGTGGGCATGTGTGAATATGCCATCTATGTACAAGGTAAGTTATGGGGGAGAGCGGGGCATGTGTGAATATGCCATCTATGTACAAGGTAAGTTATGGGGGAGAGCGGGGGCATGTGTGAATATGCCATCTATGTACAGGGTAAGTTATGGGGGAGAGTGCGGGCATGTGTGAATATGCCATCTATGTACAAGGTAAGTTATGGGGGAGAGTGCGGGCATGTGTGAATATGCCATCTATGTACAAGGTAAGTTATGGGGGAGAGCGGGGCATGTGTGAATATGCTGTCAATGTACAAGGTAAGTTATGGGGGAGAGCGGGGGCATTTAAGGTGTACCATGCCAGTATAACATAACCAATATTCAAGATATGCTTCAAAGCGGTGAAGGATATTAATTTTGGGTTAGTAGGTCAACAGTTACGTTCTCGTTTAACTGATCATGAAACTTGCATTCTGTGCTGTACTGTTATACCTATAATCGTGAACTGTATACAAATAGTATTCCGGTTTGGAACATTGGAACAACGACCCCTACTGATTTTATGGTTAGTAGGGCACTATGTGCTTTCCCGGCTTTTATCCATGAATTTTTTGATCTACACCAGAGGAACTGAACACATCCCAGTTTTGGCATAATTCAAAGTGAATTAATATTATACCACTACAGTTTACTCAACAAACCTAGCAGGTATTGTAAACCTAGCAGGTGGCTTTGCCTGGAAAACAGACTACCGCCACTGTTCGAAAGTATGTGTTGGTTGGTCATGAATATCGGATTAATGCTCACCGAGAAGTGACAGAAGACTAACATAGACCACTCACTCTTACTGGGTAAAACCGGTACTGGGACCTCCCGCCATCCAAAAGAATGAACACTTCCTCACTTACAGGTAAAGCTTCCAATGGGATTCAAACTCGCAGTGGTGAGAGGCGAGGAGGTTTATAATGCATCATCGTTAACCTCTCGGCCACAGAGACACATAAAACCAGAAAGAAATTAAAAAATGTTAATTTATTTTATTTTGACCAATTAATAATTATAAGTGCTAGTGTTAGGAAGAAAAGATCTAGCAAACTACCATATATGCTTCAAAGAGTATAGATATCTAAAATGTTACAACACCCATTTAGAAGTACTATATACATTTTTTAACATTTGAAATGCTTAAAATGTACAAGCAAGTACAGCAATAACCTTTTCAGTCGATATATTGACCGTCCATCCGTACAAGCGTGTCAGCTAAATACATGTTACTCAGACAATAATGGATGGATTTTCAATTAACTTTTTTTGTGCTCACCACAACAAGACGATGTGTCACGTTTAAAGTCCAGGTCCGTGGCTCCAAGGTCAAGGTCACACTAAGAGGTCAGAAGATGCCTTATGACCCTGTATTTGAATGAAGTTGTATTGGTTGTGTTCGGTGTATAACTTTGTCATCGGTCACCTTCCAGTTTTGCTGAACTTTTACCTGATCTTACCATTATGCCCATGAATATTTATAAACATTGTTCAAACTGATGATGTTGTCACATTTTGAGATGTGTGCATAAACATTTTGTTCATATATTCACAAACCACTTCGGGGGCATTTGTCACTTAGGCCACAAAAAATTAATTACCAGGTTCTCAGGCCACTTTTTCTGAGAAGAGATTTTTTTTTACAATTTTACAGTGGTCAACAGACATGCGGGCGCATTGTTTTTTATCCAAACTTTAATTCCAATACATGAATTGATGCGAAATACATGTGCAATAACCAGTTGGATCAGCTCATCTCTATTGTCGATCATTACCGTATCATTTCTTCCCGACTTATGCTTCTTTCAATCACAATAAGTCCGTATATTTGTATTAGATCACGCATGAACTTCAACCGACTCGATGACACCGCCATTATTGCATGTTGTTGTGAGACTGTCGATTAGACGCTTGAATAAATCGCCTGTTCTGTAGCACCTACTAGTTCCAAACGTCTGACTCTCCTAGATTGGTACCCATACGACTGCAACAATCACAAGCTAGCAAGCAGAGCGGCAGATAGTCGGCCGCGCACCAGTCTACCCACAAGGGGATTCCCCTGAGGTAGTTGCATGTAAAAACCAGGACAAAGATGGATGCGGAACTTTTTTCTCGAAATTTCGGTAGCGCATTTCCAATTTTTTTTTTTATTACTTTTGAGATAACATCGGCAATGCGGCACCAAAAAGACATGCGGGCGGGCCTGAGAACGAGGTAATTAATTTTTTATGGCCAAATAGTACAGCTTTTACCTAATTCTAACAAAAAATGTCACTATTTGAAGTATTTAACAAAATTTCCAGTAACCAGTTGTATAAGTGTTATATGTCTAAGAAAACACATCGACTTGAAAGCTTGAAAATATGTTCATGTAATCAGAGCAAACGATCTAACTTATTCAGTTCAGCCGCATTTCCAATCAAGCATGATATACACAAAACAATGGGTCTATTATGGACATATCCTTAGGTGGGTAATTAGGAATGTTGATTAATATAGTAGGTGTATATGATAAGCTAATTTTAAAAACAGACTGATTGGACCGATCACAGTAAATCTGCTTTTTCTTCAAAAAGTGTGGATTTAATAAATTTAACGGTAAATTAAATTTAATACAAGGTTTTATTTACAATCCTTATTTTCAGTGGTGTGTATATAAGAAACGTCTATATGTTTACTAAATTTCACACAAAACAGAAAATATTTGCTAATTAAACCTTTCAATAGACAGACCTTAAAGTACCTATCCCGCCAACAACATGCACATTGTACAACAAAAATAAACCGTTTCTGAGCTTACTAAGGTATATACCCAGTCTCTAACGTGCAAATCTGAACTCTAAAACTATAATATAATCACCTTAATCGGCCAGGCAAAAAATCGCCCTATCATGCTTCGAATTATGAGTTACCAACTCTAAATTCATTTTACGCATACTTATTTGCAGTTATTTAAGGTACCCGTTATTAAATATAGACTTTTAATCTGCGTATTTATGCATTATTTTATAACAACACATGGACAGAGCTTGAAAGTTTATGTTTGTGTTGTAAAATTTACCTGCTGTTGGCAGGAGTGACTTTAAAAGTGATTGAAAACTGTTAACTTATAATAGAACTCAAACTATATATTTGAAATCAATAGACGCGCTATTACTAATAATTATATAAATTATATAAATTACATACTGGGCTCATAGCAGTTTCCAGCACATACCAGTTTCCATGAAAGGCTTTAAAACACAAATAATTTAATAGTAATTTTAATTAAGAAGTATATGTTTGAAAAGCTTTCATAAGAGAACTGCCAAATCAATAGGGTTTGTTTTCCATTGATGCTGGTTGCCAGGCATGAAGCACATGTAAGCATACACTGTAACAATAATTCTTAAAAAACAATTATTACCCGAAGATATAAATATTTCAGGGGAAGCAACTACAGTGATTGTATATTAATCTACACACAGTTCTTTACCTGTGTTCTAGTGGTTTTTATACGCCCGTTTGAAAAACAGGACATATTATGGTATGGGGTTGTCTGTACATACATCTTTCTGTTCACCGTCACTCATGAAACTTTATAGGTACCTTGCCCTAGTTGGAGGAGCCCTATTATTTTTGGGATCAGAAAGGAAAATGTATTCTGCACCATTTTTGAACTAAACCTGACATTTCACAGGATTGTTTGTCTTCCTGAGACCTATACCCCTATTATTTTAGGGACCTTTGAAACAATTATGCATTGCGGACGATAACTTTGAAACAATTATACCCACCCATATAAAACTTTATAGTTGCATTGCCCTTGGTGAGACAAGGAACCTATTGTTTTTGGGGTCAGTAGGTCAAGGTCACCTATGGTATATAGCATTGTCCGTCTGTCCTTCATAATTTGAATTCAGAATGATAACTCAATTATTACACACAGAATCATGAAACTTAAAATACTGCCCATTGGACAAGGATAGTCTGTATTGTTTTTGAGGTCACTAGTTGTCAATAGGTCAAGGTCATAATGACCTCACACCCAGGACGTGTTTTTCATATAAAACCCCGTAAGACGGCGCTCTTGTGAATGAAGTATTAAGTTTCAAATTAATGGTCATACATTTGATGTAACAATTTGTAATTTAAGCTACTCAGGTGATCCAATAGCAGGGATCACCCTAGGATTGAATGTCAATGAGACAAAATGTCCCATTTGCTTGATTTTAATGAGACATTCACCATTTTCATGAAACATTTCGGATGCGAAGCCGAACGACCAGCGGTTGATCGTCGACCGTGTGTAGCGCTGAAGGCCGCTAGGCGGGTCTGGTGGCATGCCCCACAAAACATTTTTGAAATTTAGATGTGATTTCCTGCATTCTGGCTCATTCCCAGTAGTGAAAGTAGACGTTGTTAAAGCATGCGAAATAAAGCGTGTCCGAATTTACGTCAACTGTTTACGCTAACATAGTTTTGCAATTGCTTGCACCTGTACATAGTTAAATCGCGTCAAATCATTATAGATCGGGGGGATAATGGTCAGATATGACTAGAAGTTGATGAATTATTATAAAAATGGCCATTTTTATTCATAATCAATCAATTTACTTTGACACCGCCGCATCCGCGAAGCAAAAGCGAACCGGGAGTTTTACCGACATAACAATCTGATTTTTTTCATGTGATTTTCGAATAATTTGATATTTTCTCATTTTATATGTTGTGATCGCGAATAAATGGATCTGAATGTTCACAATGCCCACAATGTTCACAAATGCACAAACAAACATTCTGATAGTTCAAATTTCATGTTAAAACGTCCTTTGTTCTTAATGTATTACTAGCTGGTCAATCCCCAACATTCCAATCTGACATTTTCCAAAATCTCTTTTTAGTAGCATACTGATAACATGTAGTGTGATGTTGTATACCATTGTAAGAAAATGAGGGTATTATTATGGGAAGCCATAACCGTCAAAATGTGGATATTTACAAACCATTCAATGACAGGCCATTTAATTCAACATGAAGTCATTTGATGACGTATATATTGATTCGATGCGACGTGTAAACTGGGTTCATTATATGGAAGTAATTAATAAAGAAAAAAGAATAACACCTGTTAAATGGATTATTTTAGAAAATGTCCATACATGTGTCGAAAACTGCTGACACCAATACTAAACTTGTTCTTTCAGTTCTTGATTTCCGCCCAACATCCTTTAGTTGTCTGTCATTAAAAATGCATTTTGAGGGGTGAAGGCAAAACTGCAATAGTTCACCCCTGGGTTTAATCAATTAGCACACTATGATACTATGATAAAGATGCAACTAATCAAAATTCTTATTTCAACTGAAACACTTTAACAACATTGTTTTGATACATTCCAATGTATAGTTTATCCTCCCTATCACAGTAAGTGATGGAGTATGGCATACACAATCCATGGTCCTTTCCCAGTAGTATCTGTATCTTGATACACTCGGCTGTAATCTGTTGGATGTTATGGGAACCAACGCCACAGACATACACTGTCCCTGTCCTGTCTATAGCCAGACCATTTGGATCCTTCAGGTTATCATCCTTGTAGACTGCCTTCACGGTACCATCCATCGCCATACACATCACGGTTTGCTTGTCGTCATCAGACATGTAGAGGGCTGTCTTATCTGGGCTGATTGCTGTGTAGTATGGACTAGCAAACAGTTGTTTATTAATGGTATCGTTCATCAGAGATCTCAACACGGTGCCGGTCATGTTGATTATTTCAACTTTAGCTGGGTTAGAAAATGCCACTATCAGTGTCCCGTCATTATGTTCTATACCAAAACAAACACCATTGACCTTTATCTCTTGACCTTTTGACAGGGTATGGGATACTACTGACACAAACTGGATCTTTCTCCCCTGAGTCACAGCAACTTGGGTGTTGGCCACCTTTGTTATGCCCCATGATGGATTTGGCAGTTTTGTTTCAGTCATAATTCTGTTTTGTTTTGTATCTACTAGTTTGACTTTTGAGTTGCTCTTGTCAACAATGACAAGTTGGTTGTCAGGAAGCAGGGCTGATCCCGTGATCCAGCAGTCTGACTGGTCATTGGCTGATTTGACATTGATGTCTGTTTGGTGTGTCGCTATTGTTGGTACTGGTATCTCTGTTTTTGTAGTTTTCCTGTCAGTGGTGTTTCCTGTTTGTGTCGCTTTGCTTTCATTAGAGTTCTCTGTTTGCGATGCTTTGTTGTAATTTGGTATCTCTGTTTGTGATGCTTTGCTGTAATTTGGTATCTCTGTTTGTGTTACTTGGCTAACACTTAGTATCTCTGATGTTCGCGTTGTTTTGCTTTCTTCTTGTTCTTTCAGTTGGGTAAATTTGGTGTCATTTGGCTCATTCATCAGCGATAGATTCCCCATTGTGGTCAGGTTTTCTATCAAATCTTGTACCTGTTTCTCCGGCTCAAACCGGTACATCTTAATCTTGTTGTCAGTCTTTATCTGCCTCAGATGATCCTCTAATTTCTGCATTTCAAGTTTGGTTTTGTCCATAGCAGGAAACAGCTTTCCATTTTGTTTAGTTTTGTGTAAATGATCAAGGTTTGTTGTCATAGACTGGATTTCACTTCTCATGTCGTCTAATTTGGTAGAAATTGAGGTCATGTTTTCCTGATCTTCTTCTCTTCTCCTGTTAGCTTCATTAATAACGTCTTGTTCAAGTTTATCTAAAAGGTGAGTTATTTCTGCTCTAAACTGCCCAATGCTTTCTATTGCCTCTGAGGAATATTTGTCTGTATCTGTAATATTTATCTTGGTTGTTTTTGTATCGCTATCAATTTTCTGGCCGAGGTCAGCGAGTTTTGTTTCTAATTCTTCATACTCCTTTTCTACATAACTGACACCGTCACAACTTCGATGGTCAATAGCGATACAGGTTCCACAGACAAACTGGTTATGTGACCTGCAGTTAAATGTAATGACCTCACCTTGATGTTGAGGACATTTGTCTACAATTGTGTCTACGGTTTTGGTCAGGGGTTTGCTTCTTGGCATGGTTTTCTTGTCTTGTAGAACATGATGTCTAAAAGGCCTGGCCGTGCGATGATGCGTAAAACATGTATTGCACAAATATTCACAACAATCCACACAAAATCCCGAGGCGGGTAGCTGCTGACCTTCATCACTACACGGCTCACAGAAAATTATCAAATTTTCCTCTGATTCCACACTCCTGTGGTTACTAAGTTCTCCAGCTTTCCTACCAGGAACAGACATTTTTTGTCTAATAGCTATTATGTACTTGACATCTTTTGTTATTTAACTCTATTATTTACACAATTTAACAGTTAGTTACAGGAAAATTTGCGCATACAGAACATTTCCAACTATATCATTCCAATTAGTATGTCCATTATCTAAATTATAAACTCGTCACCTGACGCCTTTGTCATCTGAGATCTTGATTTTATAAACATACAAACAGGAAGCTAGTTGCTAGGTAGATCTAGACATGTTCTATAATATTAACCCATGGCCAAATACGTAGAAATGTAACTAATTATAGATATCGTGTCTATTTATAGAACTAGTGTACACGCTTCAAGCTATATTTGATAAATTTCAAGCTATAATTTATAACACTTATAAGATAAACTCACATTCTCTTCTGATATAGTTTTATGACACATATATAGTACTGGAACATCCAAAAGTTCAATACCTGAATTTTATTCAATTGTTAATTAAAAAAAAATCCAATTATTTTTATTTATAAATAGACTGCTTATTCTAAGGACCCAAAAACTGGAATTGAATTGAATAGAATTGGAGTTTATAGTCGCACCAACAGCTGTCATATGCTGATTTTCAAGAGGAAGACACCAGATGCCCCTGCAGGCAATTTTCGTGCACAGGTGGGCACCTGGGTAGAACCACCGATGTTCCGAAAGCCGGCTGGATAGCTGCCTCACATAAAGATTACTAGGCCCCTGAGGGATCGAACTCACAGTGGTTAGGGGCAAGTGATTTCATGTCAGAGACTAATGACTCCCCCTCCCTCCATCCCCAACCCCCAAACATTGGAATACTCTTCTTAAAGACTAAAGATCTATTTCCCAACGCTTTGTGGTCATTTGATTATTCAATGTTAAAGTGCTCATTGACCTCAGGTATGCAATTAGGCCAGTATCTTTTTTATTATTTTACCGATTGTTCAGCAAAAATGTGGGTTCGAGGAAGTAAAAAAAACAACTATGATATAATCAATGCAGTAATATAGAATCGAAAAACTTAGTACCTTTTTTTTTTTAGGTCGGGAGGCAATCAATTTTTGAAAACACAACATTATTTTTAGCTCGACTATTCGAAGAATAAGAGAGATTATGTAATCGCGTCGGCGTCGGCATCCCACATCAAGGTTTGCGTGTAAGCTGTGTTTACAAGTCTATATCTCTTACATTTCTTATCCTAGCACAAGCAAATTTGTTCATGTTCATTCTTACACATATATGTTGTCCCCTCCTCCCCCCCCCCTCCACCCACTCCCGCCTCCCCCCCCCCCCCCCCCCCCCCCCCCCCACTTGAAACTATTTATTTTTATTTTACATATTTCTGTGTTGCTTTTGTCAATTCTTACACATATATAATTATATAATGACCCCTTCCCCCCCCCCCCCCCCCCCCCCCCCACCCCCCACCCCCCCCACTGCAAAGTTTTTTTGCTTTTGTTTTACATATTTCTTTGTTGTTTTAGTTAATTCTTACACATATATAATGACCCCCCCCCCCCCCCCCCCCCCCCCCCCCCCCCCCCCCACTGCAAAGTTTTTTTGCTTTTGTTTTACATATTTCTTTGTTGTTTTAGTCAATTCTTACACATATATGTTGTCCCTCCACCCACTTCCGCCTCTCACCCCCCCCCCCCCCCCCCACACCCCCACTTGAAACTTTTTTTTATTTTACATATTTCTGTGTTGCTTTTGTCAATTCTTACACATATATGTCCCCCCCCGCACTTGAAACTTTTTTGTTTTAGTCAATTCTTACACATATATGTTGCCCTCCCCCTCCCCCCACCCACCCCGCCTCTACCCCATCCACACTCAAACTAGATTTTTTTTCTTTCATATTTTTCTGTTGTTTTGGTGAATTATTACATAGCTTCTTACACATATATGTTGCCCTCACCTACCCCCACTCACCCCACCATCCACCCCCTCCTCTCTCTCCCATCCCCACCCCGCACCCAATCAAAACTTGATATATATTTTTTACATATTTCTGTGTTGCTTTTGTCAATTCTTACACATATATGTCCCTCCCCCCCCCCCCCCCCCCCCCCCCCCCTCCCCACTTGAAACTTTTTTGTTTTAGTCAATTCTTCACATATATGTTGCCTCCCCTCCCCCTGCCTCTACCCCATCCACACTCAAACTCGATTTTTTTCTTCATATTTTTCTGATGTTTTGGTGAATTATTTACACTTATATGTGGCCCTCACCACCCCCACCACCCACCAACCATCCACCCCCGCCTCTCTCCCACCCCCACCCCGCACCCTACTCAAAACTTTTTTTTTTTTTTACACATTTCTGTGTAGTTTTGGTCAATTCTTACACATAGTTATGTTGTGCTCCAACCCCACCCCACATTGTTGTAGCCTTGTTTTCTAATGGTATATACTAGCTATAAATGTATTATCTCTGAAAAATCGAATAGTCGAGCTGCGCTGTTCTCCGACATGTCTTGTTTTCCAATTGTGTCAACTTTTAGCGCAGGAGGGTAAGTAATCATAGAACAAAAAATAAAGATAAAAGACTGGCCTTATTGCTACAGAGTCTTTATTTATAACTGGTAATAACTCATGAATATGAATGAGTTGTGTGAAGTAGTTTCAAATCGACGAACACCCCAAAAAGTTGTTTATAAACAGAACTCGACACGTAAAATATCACATTTTATTTAGCGTTTGTACAGGTAACATCGATAAATATAAGGCTTCAGAATATATGGATAAAACAAGTAATTGCCCGGAACGGGATTTGAACCACAGACGTTGCACTTTTAAGTTTTGGTGCTGTACGTTTAACCACCAGACCACGGCTATTTATTGGTATGTTGTAGCTTTTTTAACACTAAATAGGCATTACGTATAACTAGGCACACACACAAACTCATCAAGCGTAAATAACAAGTCCAGATATGGTTGTTTTGAGGCGGATATTACTTTCATATTGATAACATGTAATATTACCACAGGAAATGTTAATTACAACGTGCGACAAAATGGACTATACTATTTACTGATTGATCTTGAGTTGCGTTCAGATAGGTTGTTTTTTTGCCTCTGAATAAATGGTAGTTTGTATAGCATTTTCTCAAGACGTATTATAGCTCAGTGGATAGAGCATCTGACTTGAAATCAGAAGGTCGTGTGTTCGATTCCCGAAAGAGACTTTTTTCTTTCTTCTGTAAATCGTAATGTTACCTGTGTACAGGTACAACGTGCACTAGTCGATGTCATATACAATAAATGATGTCCTGCGTTATATTTTCCTCGCTTCTAATACCTGATTTCGTCATGAGCTGGTGAATATGAAGTTACAAATAAGGACGCCTCTGTAGAGACTCTGTAGCTTTAAGGTCCAATGTACTGTATTTCTGTATTTTAATAGCACCGTTATATTATCTAAGATATAGCTACTTGTATAGTAATACTGTGTACTTTAATGATAAAAAAAATTGTGGCAACTAAACATTTTAGCTGTACTAAATGCAGAAGAAGAAACGTGGAAATTTCACGAAAACCAAGTTTTCCATAAGTTTTCCATAAGCTTTCTAACACTTCTTTCCATATTTCACTTCAGTTCTCACTCTTATTTTACTAAAGCTGTTGACCAGACACCATTTTTAGCTGACTATTCGAAGAATAAGAGCGCATATGTAATAACATCGGTGTCAGCATCCCAGTCCACAATGAGCCTCTTACATTTCTTGTTCTGTGGTCACAAGCTTCCTTATAGTATTATCTTAAGGTCTGCGTAAGTAATTTCGGTTCCTATAGCCCTATAATATGCATTCCAGACGATAACTTCGAAACCGTAACACCTACACCGATGAAAGTTCAAAGGTACATTGCCCTAGGTGAGAGGAGGAACCTTATTGTTTTTAGGGTCAGTAGGTCAAAGGTCAATGTCACAATCATGACAATGATACGCATTCCAGAAGATAACTTTGAAACCATAACACCTACACTCAAGAAACTGAAGAATAGCTTCACAACATTCGCACTCATAAACTTCACAAGTGCATTGCCCTTGTTGAAAGGAAGAACCTTATTGTTTTGGGGATCAGAAGGTTAAAGGACAAAGTCACCAAGCCCTTTTAAAGGCTAATACCCACCAACATAAAGCATTTTTTTGTCAGAAGGTCAAAGGGTCAAAGCCTTTAAGGTCAAGGTCGTATTGACCTCAAACCTAGGAAATGCTTTTAACATAATCATAAAAACCCAACGAGAGTTATTGGTATAAGACATATGCTTTTTTCAAAATCGTAAAATAAATAGGTTTAACCTAAACTAACATAACAACTGAAGGAAACGGGCGTATAATGCCCCGTAAGGCTCTCTTGTTGGGAAAGGCTGAACTTTCATATAGAAATAATAAATGAAAAATAACACCTATTAAACGGATTATTTTAGAAAAGTTCTATAAAAGTTCCATAAATGTGTCGAAAACTGCTATGACACCAGCACTAAACTTGAAATTCTTTCAATTCTTGATTCCCACCCCATCACTTTAGTTGTCTATCATTAAAAATTCATTTCGAGGGGTGAAGGCAAAACTGTTGTATCATGTACTTTATTTATATCTAGTTACAATAGTTCATCCCTCAGTGTGTTTAATCAGTTAGCACACTATGATACTATATTAAAGGGACACATGGCAATCTTGATTTTTAGCTCAATTGGCCTTGCTTTTGTCCATCGTCCGTCCGTCATCCGTTAACTTTTTGATGTCAACACTCTAGCACCTTCATTTTTCATCTGAGGGCTAGCGTGGCACAGTCGGTAGCACGGCGGATTTGTAACCGGAGGCCTAGGGTTCAATCCTCCGTGGTGCCACTGAGTTCCATCGGTGTGTTCTTGGGCAAGACACTTCCTTAGGATGGGGACGTAAACCGGGCGGTCCCGTGTATCGGTCTATCCTCCGAGCACGTTAAAGAACCATAGGAATCTATTCGATAATAAGAGTAGGGCAGGTTCCCGGATTCCAATGTATCCTTCCTCTCTCTCTGGGGCGGCTCTAAATAACCTGTACTGTGTTGATGAGCCGTTAAACAACATTCAATTCTAACATTCAATTCATTTTTCATCCGATCTTTACCAAACTTTACTTGATTATTAATATCAATGAAAGCTCGGACGAGTTCGAAAATCTGCCAGATTGGACCAGTTATACCGGTGCTATTTTAACGAAAATTGCTATATTTTGTCTTATCAACACTAGCGCCTCCATTTTTCATCCAATCTTTACCAAACTGTACCAGATTATTAATATCAATGAAAGCTTGGACGAGTTCGAAAACCAGCCAGATCGGACCAGTAACACCAGAGTTATGGCCCTTGATTTTAGTTAAAAATGCCCTTGAATTATTGAAAAATGTGAACTTGTTGATATCAACACCCTAGCATCTTCGTTTTTTATCCGATCATTACCAAACTTTACCAGATTGTTAAAGAGGTTGATGCACTATTTTCAACTAGGTTTGTTTTAAAGGGCTCTGAAAAACTATAAGAATGATCAAAATGCCATGAAAAATAAAGAAGATATCACCTGTTGAAAATTTGAAATGAAACATAAATGGAGGTGGCCATCTTGGATCAACAACGTCATCACGCCTTTTTACCATATAAGGCATATTGACAAAATGTCTTTTAAAGCAAAGAAAATCAAGGCAAATGAAAAATAAGCATACAAAATATACATTTTACATCTGTATATTTATTTTTAATCAATTTGCAGTGATTTTCTTTGCTTTAAAATATATTTTGCCTTTGCCATATATGGTAAAAGGCGCGATGACATCATCGGTCCAAGATGGTCGCCTCCATTTCTGTTCCTTGCAAATTTGTTATGGCATTTTGATAATTCCTCAGCTTTGTTCAACTTTTTCAGAGCCCTTTTAAATAAATCTGTTTGAAAATAGTGCATCAACCCCTTTAATATCCATGAAAGCTTGGACGAGTTCAAATACCAGTCAGATCAGCCAGTAACACCCGAGTTATTGCCCTTGGATTAACGAAAATTGCTATATTTTGTCTTGTCAACACTCTAGCGCCTCCATTTTTCATCCGATCTTTACCAGACTATTAATATCAATGAAAGCTTGAACGAGTTTGAAAACCAGCTAGATTGGACCTCGGAGTAACTCCAGAGTTACTGCCTTTGAATTAACGAAAATTGATATATTTTGTCTTGTCCACACTAGCGCCTCCATTTTCCATCCAATCTTTACCAAACTGTACCAGATTATTAATATCAATGAAGCTTGGACAAGTTCGAAAACCAGCCAAATCGGACCAGTAACACCGGCGTTATGGCCCTTGAATTATTGAAAAATGTGTTCACTTTTTGATGTCAGCACTCTAGCATCTACGTTTTTCATCTGATCTTTACTAAACTTTACCAGATTGTTATGATAGGGCCTTCATTTGCCATATTTCAGCAAAACTTTGCAGGGATGATCAGTACCAAGCTTAGTTGTGCATATCTTCTCCTTGTTCCAGTTGAATGATCTTTGACGGAGTTATGGCCCTTCAAAGGTTTTAATACACATAATTGGTATGGAATAGGACTGCTAAACACCTGGCCAGATTTCCATGAAACTTGGCAAAGATGATCAGTATCAAGCCTAGTTGTGCATATTGTCACCATGTTCCTGAATGATTTTTGGCAGAGTTATGGCCGTTTAAAGGTTTTAATACACAAACTGTGTACTAGTTCTTCTGAACCACCTGGCCAGATTTAGATATAAGATACAAAAATATTTATGTCAAGTCGTTTTTATAACATTAGCACTGTGAGCTATTTTTCGACAGAACATTTGTAAACATAAACACATATTAAATATAGCAGCTAAAACAGAAAGAGCATAGGATTAAAATATATATATCACATGTTATTTAAATCATATTTTTATATATCACATGTTATTTATAACATACAATCTCACTCAGGGCTCTTATAATATTATTACAATAGCCCAGATAAAGTCATAATTAGACAAAGATATAGAGGATCTTAAACGAGTTCCCATTTCATATAAGATTTATGAAACAAGTTATGAATTATTTTAATTTTAACGAGCCTTTTGGCGAGTTAAAATTAAAAATAAATCATAACGAGTTTCATAAGTCTTATATGGAATGGGAACGAGTTTAAGATCCTTTTTATCACATAACATTGCAATCAAATTAGTACAAATTAATTCAGATGGACATAGAACCGCCACGAAGTCAGACACACTTTAGCGCCATAATGTCATAAAATATGTGATGTCATAACGTCGCATCTCACACATATTAACGTTGCGTATAAAAGAGTTTGTGTTTTACCTCATTACAAAATAGCAGTTTACGCCAACATTTTAACAAACCAACAACAATGTTTTGTTTAACGTGCATTATTCAGGGCTCAATCTAGGCAAGGAATTTAGGGAGAAGTCACTTCTCCCTCAAGTGATTTTAGGGAGAAGTGGAGAGAATTTAGGGAGACTTCACGCGACGTGTATACGTAGACAACGGTTGAATAGTCATCACCATGTATATCGCAGTGTAGTGAATACAGTGTAATGCACACTAATTCTTTTTACTCTATAATATGAGCTTGAAATATTGATGCAAATTTCTATGATAATGGATTTATTACTATACTGTACCTTTTTAAATTTTTTTTTTTTTTTTTTTTTTTTTTTTTTATAAATTTTTCGGCGACTTGAACTTCGCTTTGATGTGCTGCCAAGGCGAAGTCAAGAGATCGCGGGCGCGTTCTTCGCCCGAATCGCCCTGTAGATTGAGCCCTGTTATTTGTAAAAGATGTCACAAATAATAAGTTTATGACTCAGATCTGGGTGAATTTGTAATAAATAAAATAGTTTCAGTTAATAAACTTGCGTAGTGTTACAGGTTTAACTCAACCAATCAAAATCGTTCCAGGTTGTATGACAAGTGTGTCAAACAATAGAATATTAAATGGGTGTTCGACACTGCTAACAAGGGACGTTATGTGATAAAAACACATTCAAAAACGGAGTTTACATTGAAGCACATTTTAAGCACATTTAAGCATACACACATTAAAATAATTAATTTAAGGCCAAAAAAAATAAAATAGGTGTGTTTCCTATTGCATGCTCTAAAAAAATAGGGTAGGTAGGTAGGCATTTTTTTTTTTTTTTGGAGCAAGATATTGTGAGATTCTACATGTATTTATCTCATAAACCCCATACAATGATGATACAACTGAAAGTTTCTCTGTTATGTCAGTTTACCTCGATATATTGTGATAAATCATTGTTCAGAACCAATTTAATTATTTTTTTTCATCAAAGTTTTGGGTCGGCCCCTTAAAAATAGGGACGGTCGGGCCACTGGAAACACAGGTATTTTTTTTTTTGCCTAAGCACACATACATTATACATAGACATGCATAATACATAGAAAATGTCAGCATAAGTACATATAGATTTACATATAGCACATCACTGTCATTAATTAAACGAGAACATAATTTTACTAAAGCTCAAAAAAGCAATCTCATTTAAAGCACCCTTTAAAACAATTTACAACCATAATACAAGCACATTTAAAACACTCATATTATTTTTATAAAGTGTGTTAATAATATGTTAGGTATTAAGAACATAAAACAACTGAAAAAATAAGCATGCAACCATGTAAGCAATACATACACATAAGCATAATGAGAAACTAATTAAAACTAAACAAGATATCTTTTGTCATAAGCATGCAGACACATAAGCAAAAACAAAATAAAATAGCACATCAAACATAGCAGCACATTTATGAAAATTAAGAGACACAATAAGAAAGGAGGGAAATGAGGGAATATTAAAACTCATTTAATTCTATAGTTATATATATACCAACACAAACACACAAAAAGAACAAGCAAGCAAGCTCATAGTTATCCCATGCTTGGCCAACATACAAGCTTGACCATCATGAAACAAACATATGGGTTTAAAGAACAACCAAAGCAACATTAGACACACTTGCATATTATCTCATGGTTATGCAACATACAAGCTAGACCACCATGAGACAATTTAAGAATGTTTTCATAACTGAAATTATAGTTTGAAATTTTTAAAGTAACAAGATTTTGAATATATTGTGTGGAGAGTTTATGTATGCATTTATAAGTTTCTGTGGCAATGCATTTTAATCTAATCAGATGAAGAGTGGTCATTTTAACACGCCCCAGCAAATCCTCATATGTCACATTTTTTCAAGTTTATCAGAGTTGCTTTTACTACAAAAATGCCAAACCAATGGGCAAAAAATGGATCTTATAAAAGATTTAAAAATAATTAGCTTAGTGTTTATTGTTTAGAATTTATTGTTTATTGTTCAGAACTTGATTTCAACGAAGATTTTCAGGGATGAAAAGTTATGGATATCATCACCGTGTTCTGGTCGAAAGTTTTTTGGCAGAGTTATGGCCTTTTAAAGGTTTTAAAGCACAAACTTTGTCCGTACTAGTCCTGCTGAATCCCTGGCCGGATTTCAGCAAAACTTGGCAAGAATGATCAGTATCAAGCCTAGTTGTGCATATCGTTGCCGTTTCCGGTTGAATGTGTTTTTTTTGAGGAGTTATGGCCCTTTGAAAGTTTTAATACACTAACGTTGTACAGACTAGTTCTCCTGAACCCCTGGCTGGATTTCAAGGAAGCTTGGCAAGAATGGTCAGTACCAAGCCTAGTTGCGCAGGTCATTGCCATGTTCTGGATTAATGATTTTTGACAGAGTTATGGCCCTTTATACACAAACTTTATCTGGACTGGTTTTCCCCGAATGTCTGGTTGGATTTCATTGAAACTTGGCAGGAATGATCAGTACCGAGCCTAGTTGCACATATCGTTGTCATGTTCCAGTTGAATGATATTTGGTGGAGTTGTGGGTCTTTATAAAATACACAAACTTTGTCCGGACTTAATAGTTCTCCTCAACCACCATTCAGCTTTCAAAGAAACTTGCAATTGGCTGCATATATCATTGTCTTGTTCCAGTTGGATGATTTTTGGTGGAGTTATGGCCCTTTAAAGGTCTTAATACATAAGCTTTGTCAGGACTACTTCTGATCCCCTGAGGTAGGGGAGACACTTCTGATCCCCTGAGGTAGGGGAGACACTTCTGATCCCCTGCGGTAGGGAGACACTTCTGATCCCCTGCGGTAGGGGAGACACTTCTGATCCCCTGAGGTAGGGGAGACACTTCTGATCCCCTGCGGTAGGGGAGACACTTCTGATCCCCTGCGGTAGGGGAGACACTTCTGATCCCCTGCGGTAGGGGAGACACTTCTGATCCCCTGCGGTAGGGGAGACACTTCTGATCCCCTGCGGTAGGGGAGACACTGTTTTTACTAAAAACAACTCCAGTTCTTATTTAGTATGGTTATTTAGGGACTCGAGGCACAACACTTATATTTAAAACGGGTTTTGACTGCCTACATAAAGGAGCCCCTCTACAGGTGGTCAAAACCTATTTTATACAATTGTTGTGCCTCGAGTCCCTAAATAATCATACCAAATTAGAACTAGGGCCTCTTGTTTAAATTGTTAGCATGGGTCAAGAGTTTAAGTTTCTGTTGTGGGTGTTGTTTTTTTGTGTGTGTTTTTGCAATGTTTTAACGATAGGAATTTTATGACGACAGCCCTTGATATAAGAACCATTTTAGCCAGTAGAGCGTCCACATGTCCTCTTGGCACTCTTGTTTAAAAACATGCGACAACCCGTTTTTCTTCATAAATTACATTTGTTCAGTCATGTTAAGTATAAGAATTTGTATAAAGCAAGTTTTTTTTTTCATATTTCTAACTGTTGATTACATTTCCCCTGTACGGTATATTCAAAGCTATGGTAGAATAATGAAGACACGTTGAAAACTCAAAATTGTATTTAAAAATATGCAAGCAGATTTAAAGTCATTATGATACTGGATTAATAAATCAAGAGGCTAAATCTAACGCTTGATAAGGACTTCACGATATGGTCTCCATGTGTTCCTTTAAAGATGCAACAATTTAATTTTTTATTTCAGCTGAAACACTTTAACAACATTTTGTCTTTCAATGTATAGTTTGTCCTCCCTATCACAGTAAGTGATGGAGCTTGGCTTAGACAATCCATGTTCCCGTCCCAGTAGTATCTGTATCTTGGAACACTCGGGTGTAATCCGGTGGATGTTATGGGAACCGTAGCCACATACATACACTGTCCCTGTCCCGTCTATAGCCAGACCACCTGGACACTTCAGGTTATCATCCTTGTAGACTGCCTTCACGGTACCGTCCATCGCCATACATGTCACTGTGTTCTTGGTGTTATCAGACACGTACACTCCCGTCTTATCTGGACGGATAGCTATGTAGTTTGGAGTAGCAAACAGCTCTTTATTAATGGTATCGTTCATCAGAGATCTCAACACGGTGCCGGTCATGTTGATTATTTCAACCATAGCTGGGTTAGAAAATGCCACTATCAGTGTCCCGTCATTATGTTCTATACCAAAACAAACACCATTGACCTCTATCTCTTGACCTTTTGACAGGGTATGGGATACTACTGACACAAACTGGATCTTACTCCCACAAGTCACAGCAACTTGGGTGTTGGCCACCTTTGTTATGCCCCATGGTGGAACTGGCAGACGTATTTCAGTCATAATTCTGTTTTGTTTTGTATCCACTAGTTTGACTTTTGAGTTACTGAAGTCAGTAATGACAAGTTGGTTGTCAGGAAGCAGGGCTGATCCCATGATCCAGCAGTTTTTCTGGTCATTGGCTGATTTGACATTGATGTCTGTTTGGTGTGTCGTTGTTCTGAATGCTGGTATCTCTGTTTCTGTAGTTTTCCTGTCAATGGTGTTTTCTGTCTGTGTCATTTTGCTTTCATTAGAGTTCTCGGTTTGTGTCACTTTGCTTTCATTGGATTTCTCTGTTTGTGTCACTTGGCTGTTATTTGGGATCTCTGTTTTTGTGGCTTTGCTGTCATTGAATATCTCTGATGTTTGCGTTGTTTTGCTGATACCATCACAACTTCGATGGCCAATAGTGATACAGGTTCCACAGACAAGCTGGTCATGTGACCTGCAGTTAAACGTAATTACCTCACCTTGATGTTGAGGACATTTGTCTACTGATGCATCTACGGTTTTGGTCAGGGGTTTGCTTCTTGGCATGGTTTTCTTGTCTTGTAGAACATGATGTCTAAAACGCCTGGCCCTGCGATGATGCGTAAAACATGTATTGCACAAATATTCACAACAATCCATACAAAATCCTGAGGCGGGTAGCTGCTGACCTTCTTCACTACATGGCTCACAGAAAATTATCAAATCTTCCTCTGATTCTACATTACTGTGGGCACCAAGTTCTCCAGCTTTCCTACCAGGATTTGACATTTTGTGTCTAATAGCTATTACTTACTTGACATCTTTTGTTATTTAACTATATTATTTACACACTTTAACTGTTAGTAACAGTATAATTTGCACATACAGAACATTTCCAACTATATCATTCCAATTAAAATAGTATGTCCATTATCTAAATTATAAACTCGTCACCTGAAGCATTTGTCATCTGAGATCTTGATTTTTATAAAATTACAAACAGGAACTACAAACAGGAAGCTAGTTGCTCAACATGTTGTTCTATAATATAACCCTGTGTCCAAATACCTAGAAATGTAACTAATTATAGATATCGTGTCTATTTATAGAACTAGTGTACACATTTCAAGCTGTAAGTCATAACACTTAAAAGATTAATAAAAAATCCAATTTATGTATAACTAGATCGCGAAAATTATTCTATCAAACATGTGGAATTCTTTTATTTATTAATTACCTATTTCCCAAGGCTTCGTGGTCATTGATAAAGCATGAACAGCTTGATTATTCACAGCTCACCGTGCTGATTGACTGATTACCTCAAGTATGCAATTAAAGGTACACATAGCAATCTTGATTTTTTAAAAACTCACAGGGGCCGGTTAGTTTTTCACATAACTTGGCATATGAGCAATCATCAGTATTAATTATAAGAATAATATAAACCAAATTGTTTTTGTATATTACTAACTGATTATATTGCACTAATAATATATTCAAACCTATGGTAGAACAAGAAGAACATAGATAAAAAAGAACAAAAACAAAACTTAAAAGTATTATTTAATTATATGCAAGCAGCCCCATGATCACCACCAACCGATTTTGTTTTTGTTTTTAGCTCTGTGGGATTGCGAGTTGTCCGTCATCTGTTAACTTTTACCTCGTTAAGACGATAGGGCCTTCATTTTTCATCCAATCTTTGCCAAACTTAAACAGATTGTTAATATCAATAAAAGCTCATACACGTTCGAAAACCAGCCAGGTCGGACCAGTAACAGCGGAGTTATGGCCCTTGATTTTGTTAAAAATGCTATATTTTGCCTCGTTAAGATGATAGGCTATTTGTTTTCATCTGATCTTTAATAAACTTTACTGGATTACTAATATCAATGAAATCTCGGACAATTTCGAAATTCAGCCAAATCGGATCAGTAACACCAGAGTTATGGCCCTTGATTTTAGTTAAAAATGCTGTATTTTGCCTCGTTAAGACGATAGGGCCTTCATTTTTCATCCGATCTTTACCAAGCTGTAACAGATTGTTAATATCAATGAAAGTTCGAAAAAGTCTGAAAACCAGCCAGATCGGAACAACAAAAGTGGAGTTATGGCCCTTGATTTCGTTAAAAATGCTGTATTTTGCCTCGTAAGACGATAGGGCCTTCATTTTTCATCCGATCTTTACCAAACTTTAACAGATTGTGCCATCCTAGCCCTGTTGTTTTTGTATTGTTTTAAAAGAAATACTGATTGGAATTTTATGTCGACACCCATTGATATAAGAGCCGTTTTAGCCAGTAGAGCGTCCACAGGCCCTCTTGGGCCTCTTTATTTTACATATGTCTTGTGTTGTTTTGTTTTATCAAATCTACACCTATATCAAGGATGTGCCCCCGCCCTGCCCCCCGGTTTATGGGCTCCCCTGAAATGGAGGACAGGGGGAGGGGAATTGTTTTCATTTTATCTTCCATTATTTGCATATTAGAATTTTAATTTGAATGCAATCATTTACATATAAGATTAAATTCAGATACACAGATGAAATATCAATAAAAAAGACAGTAATGAGGCCACAATAAAAATTGCTATATATCCCCTCCTTCCCTGAGTTGCCTTTCGACCACAAATTTCTTTAAAATGAATGGATTAAAACTGATGAAAATAAAAAATAAATAAAAAATTCCCACCCTGCCCCAAATTTTACTATAATTTGTATGAGATTCTAACAATAATTTTATATCGGCCCGAGTTTCTATGCCCCACAACCCCACTCCCACATTATTTTAGCCTTGTTTTCTGATGGTATATACTGGCTATATAATTTATTATTCTCTGAAAAATCTGTTCTCCGACAGCTCTTGTTTTAGTAGCAGTGACATGACCTTGACCCAGTGACCTCAGATCAGACGCAATCCCAAGCTTCCTTTCCATATAAGCTAACTACACAGCAAGTATTGTTGCAATATCTGATTCCTAAATAAAGTTATAGCCCAAATGTTTTTATGCCTCGACCACCGAATGGGTAGAGGGCATATATAATGTTAGCCATGTCCATCAGTCTGAGTGTCCGTACCGAAGTTTGTGTGTCTGTCTCCTCACACAGTTTCCAACTGTTTCAAACTGTACAGGATGCTTACCTATGATGTGAAGATATGTGTATCCATGCGTCATCAAAATTGTATTATGGTCCTTTTTCGTGTGCTACTTTTACGTTAAAATATCTTGTGTATCTTGAAAAAGTATGTGTCTATCTCCTCCCAGTTTTCAGCCGCTTTTTTTTGAAACTTCACTGGATACTTATGACGTGCAGATCAATTTGGCGTCAAACATGAGTTAAGACCCCTTTTTCGTTAAATGTTAAAGTTTCAGCTGGCTGTTTTTAATTTGGAGGGGAATCTGTCCAATGGACACATTTCTAGTTGATATTAGCAACTGTATGCATGATATCCTTGAACTTTGGGGACAACCCTCATATTTTCTATGACATCACAATATATATACCTAATATCTATATCTTTGCAGCCCTGATCCTGCGTATGGAGGGTAAGATCCAGGACTCCCTGGAGTTGTTCCAGACCTGTGCCCTGCTGAACCCCAACAGTGCCGAGAACTTGAAACAAGTCGCGAGATCATTGTAAGTTCTCATTACTCCCAGGGCTGCCGGTGATTAGGAAACAGGTGGCTAAATAGGGAAAACACTTTTCAACTTTACGTTTAGGTCTCTTATTTTAACCCTTAACCCACTAAGCCTGACTATAATAGCCTTTGCGCCCATTGTAACTCGCAGGCTGATCAGGGTTAACAATGTCAGGCTGCTGATCTGTCATTTCTCCCAAAACACCCCTTTGTCACATACATGGAATGGTCTTACGATGGACATTCAATAAGTTCTGTCACTAACGCGTTTTAACAATTATGTGCTCGTTGTGAGTGTTGATGTTTGGTACCAAATGAAAGAGAGTTTCAATACCATTCCATTGATGGTAAAATGAATGCTGTATCTTTTGTGTGACGAAAGTTATGGAACATTTACACATCACTTATACATACTGAGGCAATTTCGTCCTGAGTTTTTTCAGGTATGTTAATTGTTACTTTTTTAAATGCCTGTTTCTCTTTAAGTACTTGTCGAAGACCTTTGAAATTTCTCATACATTACCTGTTATATCTGTGCATTACAAGATTCAGAATTTAAGCATGGTAGATGAAAAGGCATTGTCTTAGAAATTAACATTTTAAGCTAACTTGTAAAATTAATTTAATGATAAATGGACATTAAATGGAAGGGCAGTCTTTTGAAATAACGTTTTTGGATGATCAATATTTTCACTAAACATTGTACAAATTCTACAATAATGTGTTGAATATGAAATTTAAACACTGAAGGACTAGGATTTGTATACAAATATGAAAACATTTTAATACTATGAGAATAATTATGACATTTAAAAGATATTATAACATTTCCGTAAACAAAATAAAGAAAATCATTGCTGGTTTGCAGCAAGACCTTTCCGAATTCTCCACAATCATTTTCATGGATTATGGGCGAATAACAACAGATGGCGTACAAGAAAATTTAAAAGCATAGAATTATTTAAATAATTTTTTCAACGTTTTGTAACAAGGACATTTTCAGAGATGCCAGTATCCAAAAGGTGTGGTAGGGGGAGGTAATTCAGGGGTATAAATAACCGGAATTTTTTCAATTTTGTTGTGGAATTTAAGAGAGCGAACCCAGTAGTACTATAAATACACTACTTTATCTCAGTGTAATATCCAGTTCAAAGGATATATGCCTAGTGACAGAACTTTTTGAAGCACCCTCGTAATTCAAGGAAAGATCAGTCCATTATATATATGTAGGGGGTTCAGGGTTAATAAGCAGCTTCATTCTATAGATGGACACATGGAAATCTTAAAGCTGTTTTCAAGCGTTAAAATTAGAGTCTCGATTTATTAATCCAGAATTATTTTAGCTTGAAACCTGTTTGCATATATTAAATAAAATTGTGAGTTTTCAATTTGTCTTTGTTATTCCACCATATATTTAAAAATATTATTGGTGCAATATAATCAACAGAAATATGCAAATACAATTTGCTTGATACTTTTCTTATAGTTAATGATTGAACAAATGCAACTTATGTAGAGAAACAAACGGGACGCCAAGATTTAAACAAAAATCAAGATTGCCATGTGTCCCTATATAACAATATGCATTTTAAAGGGTGTCTGTAGAACTTTTTAATAGTAAACAGTTAAACAAACTGTATTATGCGTGAGACACAAACAAGTTACTTATGTTTTGTTACACGCCATAGTAATGATAATGATGTCAGAATAAGTAATAGAAAGAGGATGCCGGAATTGAGATGGAGCAGCAATGCTACATTATAGATTTTTTTTACATTCATATTATATCTTCAACACTGCCTATTCACATTCATTCAATCTTGGCATTATGTCTTTAGTTTTATCATGCCCACACACATACTCAGGGTTTATAACTCTGTATTGTATTTTAGCAAAATTATGGCTCTTATTATTCTCCCCGAAAAACTTCGGGGAGCATATAGTCGCCGCTTTGTCCGTCCTTCCGTCCCACTTTTATCCGGAGCATATCTTCAAAACTACTGATAGGACTACAATGAAACTTCACACAATGATAGAGGGCAATAAGAGGAAGTGCAGAGTGCAAGAACCATAACCATGTCATTATTCAAATTAAAGTTATTGTCCTTTGTAATTTCATACTTTGAAATTTTGTCTTTCTTGTTTCCTTCAACATTTAATTCCTTAACAGCAATATAGGTGAGACAATTATTTCTCCCATTATCAGTCATGTGAGGTCATAAGAACCCATGTGAGATAGGGAAATCTCACCCGAGGGCTGCAGTTCTGATCCGGAGGGTGAGATTTCGCTATCTCACATGGATAAATCCATGTTGGATTATTTCTCTCCCATTATGCGTTTAGTACAGCCATTCTTCAATGACTATTTGATTTTACCCTAGAATAATGTGATGCCACCAACGTGACATCATGGCATTTCATGCAGGAGTCACATGTCATGTAATATAGGGGTTTTCCCCATGGAAGAAATGGGAGAAACTCTATCTTACATGAGACGTCACTTTTAGGTCACCCTATTCTGACATCAATCATATAGAGTCATTGAAGTCACTTATTGTTCTATTGCTGTACTATGTATATAATGGGAGAAATCGGCAAGGCCTCGTCCTTGTTTGCAGTTCTGACGCCTCTGGTGGGATTTCCCTTTCTCACATGAATATTCATAATGGATTTATTTGCTTGTCCGGTTTGTACCGTTAATATGTAGTATTTACTTGCAGGTTCCTGCTGGCGCGACACAAGGCAGCTATAGATGTGTATAACGAGGCCGGGAAGCTCAATTCTAATGATTGGGTTTGTGTTTATATTTATATGGTTTGGACAGATTTTATGAGTACATTGCTTTCAGCATCTTGCCTCCTGAAGGGTTCTACAATGTGAAGGCACGTCACACTTTCTATATACGTCAGACTCTTGTTCAGAGTACTCCTCTCGAACTTCTCATAAGATTTTCTTGATACTTGCTAGGAAGTATCAATATGGCGTCTAGTTGCACATATTGCCATGCTGTTTCAGTCCATTGACTTTTTGGGGCGCCAAGTGGTTAGTCTTGACATCACTTGCCCCTCACCGCTGTGGGTTCGATCCCTAATGGGCCTAGGAATCTTTATGTGAGAAAGCCATCCAGCTGGCTAGCGGAACGTCGGTGGTTCTACCCAGGTTCTGTCTGTGCACGAAAATTGCACGGAGGGACAGCCAGGGTCTTCCTCCACAAAATCGCTATTTGACCTTAGCTGTTGGTGCGATTGTAAAATCCGATTCAATTCTGTTGACTTTTGGCAGAGTTATGGACCTTTATATTTCGGCTGACAGCTAACAGCAGGGACATTCTTATCCACAGACAAGTTTCTAGTCCCTTACATAAACCTATATTTAATTTAAGTCTTAGAGACAAGTTGTTTTAGAGCAAGTAAGCCTAGAAGAATTTAAAGGAGACTAATATACCCTTCTGAGAAAGGTGAAAGCAGTGGTCGAAATTAGCACAAGCCCGAAGGTGAGAAAGCAGTGGTCGAAATTAGCACAAGCCCGAAGGTGAGAAAGCAGTGGTCGAAATTAGCACAAGCCCGAAGGTGAGAAAGCAGTGGTCGAAATTAGCACAAGCCCGAAGGTGAGAAAGCCGTGGTCGAAATTAGCACAAGCCCGAAGGTGAGAAAGCCGTGGTCGAAATTAGCACAAGCCCGAAGGTGTGAAAGCAATGGTCGAAATTAGCACAAGCCCGAAGGTGAGAAAGCAGTGGTCAAAATTAGCACAAGCCCGAAGGTGAGAAAGCAGTGGTCGAAATTAGCACATGCCAGAAGGTGAGAAAGCAGTGGTCGAAATTAGCACAAGCCCGAAGGTGAGAAAGCAGTGGTCGAGATTAGCACAAGCTCGAAGGTGAGAAAGCAGTGGTCGAAATTAGCACAAGCCCGAAGGTGAGAAAGCAGTGGTCGAAATTAGCACAAGCCCGAAGGTGAGAAAGCAGTGGTCGAAATTAGCACAAGCCCGAAGGTGAGAAAGCAGTGGTCGAAATTAGCACAAGCCCGAAGGTGAGAAAGCAGTGGTCGAAATTAGCACATGCCCGAAGATGAGAAAGCAGTGGTCGAAATTAGCACAAGCCCGAAGGTGAGAAAGCAGTGGTCGAAATTAGCACATGCCCGAAGGTGAGAAAGCAGTGGTCGAAATTAGCACAAGCCCGAAGGTGAGAAAGCAGTGGTCGAAATTAGCACAAGCCCGAAGGTGAGAAAGCAGTGGTCGAAATTAGCACAAGCCCGAAGGTGAGAAAGCAGTGGTCGAAATTAGCACATGCCCGAAGGTGAAAAAGTAGTAAATATTAATTCAGACTAGCAAAAATCTAGAAATTTTATATAGTCGGGCTTATGAAAATTGTAATAGTCCAAATGATTATATAATAATTCAGGCTAGTGAACAAAAGTCCTAATTTCTTTAGTGTGAAAGCCTTAAATAGAGCAGATAATTTTAGTTTCTTGTCTGTTTAATGTAATCTTAATATAAAACAAGCCATCATGTATTCATCCTTTGAGGAACAATTTTAGAGGGTTAATGAAAATGATAGAGTTAATTCTGTATTGATTTATGTAATTGTTGGAATAATTTTATTTTTTAATTTTTTTTGCAACTGTCTTTAATGTTATTACACATGTTTACAGGAGGTCTGTCACAACCAGGGTGTGTGCTACATGTACCTCAGGGAGATGGACAAGGTGAGACGCATATTCCTTCTTTACCATATCTCGGGATAAATGACAATCTTGTGGTAGCTTTCTCACACAGTGTTCTCCCCAGGAATTTGTCAAGGCATGTTGCTTTTATCAGAGAAAATAAACTTCAGAGTGTATCTTTATACCTGATCCCTATATGTATGGGCAAGACACTTGTTTTATATAAGAAATTGGCTAGTGATTCTATATATTGTGTTTTAAACTTATTTAAGCTATAGAGGATCTTAAACGAGTTCCCATTTCATATAAAATTTATGAAACAAGTTATGAATTATTTTAATTTTAACGAGCCTTTTGGTGAGTTAAAATTAAAAATAATTCATAACGAGTTTCATAAATCTTATATGGAATGGGAACGAGTTTAAGATCCTTTTTATCACATAACATTGCAATCAAATTAGTAAAAATTAATTCAGATGGACATGATGGACATAGAACCAATATACGTTCTATGTGACGTCGTAAAGTCGCGTCTCACACATAACGTTGCGTATAAAAGAGTTTGTGTTTTACCTATTTACAAAATAGCAGTTTACGCCAACTTTTTAACAAACCAACAACAATGTTTTGTATAACGTGCATTATTTTTATAAGCTGTCACAAATAATAAGTTTATGACTCAGATCTGGGTGAATTTGTAATAAATAAAATAGTTTCAGTTAATAAACTTGCGTAGTGTTACAGGTTTAACTCAACCAATCAAAATCGTTCCAGGTTATAAAATATTAAATGGGTGTTCGACACTGCTAAGAAGGAACTTTATGTGATAAAAACAAATATGAAATAATAAAGATGTGTTACATGTCTTTTTGAAATTAAGGCATGTTGCAAAAGCATTTTGCTGTGAAGGCATGTTAAATGAATAGCCTGGGGAGAACACTGTCACCTAAAAATGAGATTATAAATAATTTGAATGATTTATTTGTAAGTGTGCTGGAAGGTTGCATCACATCTTGTGACATATGACATGTTATGACATATCTCCAGGATTACACTCAACTAAAGCATCTCATGAAATTTTGCAAATATTGCATTTCTCTCTTTTCTGTCGAAATATTTGTTTTTCTCATGTGACATGATGTAGGTACAACCTTCCATGTTATAATTTTCAGCACGGGCAATTCAGAAAATATAATAAGTGTTTCACAACGTTTGTTTTCAATGGGGAGATTAACCAACTTCTTGCACCAATTCTGGATATAATAGTGTGTAATCTCCCTTGTTTACCATGCAGACCAACTTTATAATAGTGTGTTATCTCCCTTGTTTACCATGCAGACCAGGTTTATAATAGTGTGTTATCTCCCTTGTTTACCATGCAGACCAAGTTTATAATAGTGTGTTATCTCCCTTGTTTACCGTGCAGGCCAAGTTTGTAATAGTGGGTTATCTCCCTTGTTTACCATGCATGTCAAGTTTATAGTAGTGTGTCATCTCCCTTGTTTACCGTGCAAGCCAAGTTCAGGGGTGTTACATTTTCCAAAAAGCAACTTGCCCTTATTTTCAGTATTGTTATTTTGAATGCTGAAAAACACAAAATTGTATTAAAAAACAAAAAAAATATCTCTCGCCCTGCACTCAAAATTGTTGTGTTGGGCAAGCGGGCGAGTGGAATTTTACACCCCTAAAGTTTATAATAGTGCATTATCTCCCTTGTTTACCATGCAGACCAAGTTTATAATAGTGTGATATCTCCTTTGTTTACCATGCATGCCAAGTTTATAATAGTGGGTTATCTCACTTGTTTACCCTGCTGACCAAGTTTATAATAGTGGGTTATCTCCCTTGTTTACCATGCAGGCCAAGTTTATAATAGTGTGTTATCTCCCTTGTTTACCATGCAGGCCAAGTTTATAATAGTGTGTTATCTCACTTGTTTACCATGCAGGCCAAGTTTATAATAGTGGGTTATCTCACTTGTTTACCCTGCTGACCAAGTTTATAATAGTGGGTTATCTCCCTTGTTTACCATGCAGGCCAAGTTTATAATAGTGTGTTATCTCCCTTGTTTACCGTGCAGGCCAAGTTTATAATAGTGGGTTATCTCACTTGTTTACCGTGTAGGCCAAGTTTATAATAGTGGGTTATATTCCCTTGTTTAGCAAGCAGGCCAAGTTTGTAGACTAGAAGTGGGTTATCTCCTTTGTTTAGCATGCAGGCCAAGTTTGTAGTAGTGTGTTATCTTCCTTGTTTAGCATGCAGGCCAAGTTTATAATAGTGGGTTATCTCACTTGTTTACCATGCAAGCCAAGTTTATAATAGTGGGTTATATTCCCTTGTTTAGCATGCAGGCCAAGTTTGTAGTAGTGGGTTATCTCCTTTGTTTAGCATGCAGGCCAAGTTTGTAGTAGTGTGTTTTCTCCTTTGTTTACCATGAAGGCCAAGTTTATAATAGTGTGTTATCTCCCTTGTTTAGCATGCAGGCCAAGTTTATAATAGTGTGTTTTCTCCTTTGTTTACCATGAAGGCCAAGTTTATAATAGTGTGTTATCTCCCTTGTTTAGCATGCAGGCCAAGTTTATAATAGTGTGTTATCTCACTTGTTTACCGTGCAGGCCAAGTTTATAATAGTGGGTTATATTCCCTTGTTTAGCATGCAGGCCATGTTTGTAGTAGTGTGTTTTCTCCTTTGTTTACCATGAAGGCCAAGTTTATAATAGTGTGTTATCTCCCTTGTTTAGCATGCAGGCCAAGTTTATAATAGTGTGTTTTCTCCTTTGTTTACCATGTAGGCCAAGTTTATAATAGTGTGTTTTCTCCTTTGTTTACCATGAAGGCCAAGTTTATAATAGTGTGTTATCTCACTTGTTTACCATGCAGGCCAAGTTTTTAATAGTGGGTTATCTCACTTGTTTACCGTGCAGGCCAAGTTTATAATAGTGGGTTATATTCCCTTGTTTAGCAAGCAGGCCAAGTTTGTAGTAGTGGGTTATCTCCTTTGTTTATGCTAGCATGCAGGCCAAGTTTGTAGTAGTGTGTTATCTCCCTTGTTTAGCATGCAGGCCAAGTTTATAATAGTGGGTTATCTCACTTGTTTACCATGCAAGCCAAGTTTATAATAGTGGGTTATATTCCCTTGTTTAGCATGCAGGCCAAGTTTGTAGTAGTGGGTTATCTCCTTTGTTTAGCATGCAGGCCAAGTTTGTAGTAGTGTGTTTTCTCCTTTGTTTACCATGAAGGCCAAGTTTATAATAGTGTGTTATCTCCCTTGTTTAGGATGCAGGCCAAGTTTATAATAGTGTGTTTTCTCCATTGTTTACCATGAAGGCCAAGTTTATAATAGTGTGTTATCTCCCTTGTTTAGCATGCAGGCCAAGTTTATAATAGTGTGTTTTCTCCTTTGTTTACCATGAAGGCCAAGTTTATAATAGTGTGTTATCTCCCTTGATTACCATGCAGACCAAGTTTATAATAGTGTGTTATCTCCCTTGTTTACCATGCAGACCAAGTTTATAATAGTGTGTTATCTCCCTTGTTTACCATGCGGGTCAAGTTTATAGTTTTGTGTTATCTCCCTTGTTTACCGTGCAAGCCAAGTTCAGGGGTGTAACATTTTCCAAAAAGCAACTTGCCCTTATTTTCAGTAGTTATTTTGAATGCTGAAAAACACAAAATTGTATTAAAAAACTAGAAAATGGCTCTCGCCCTGCATTCAAAATTGTTGTGTTGGGCAAGCGGACGAGTGGAATTTTACACCCCTGTAAGTTTATAATAGTGCATTATCTCCCTTGTTTACCATGCAGGTCAAGTTTATAATAGTGGATTATCTCCCTTGTTTACCATGCAGACCAAGTTTATAATTGTGTGATTTCTCCCTTGGTTACCATGCAGGTCAAGTTTATAATAGTGGGTTATCTCCCTTGTTTACCATGCGGGCCAAATTTATAATAGTGGGTTATCTCACTTGTTTACCATGCAGGCCACGTTTATAATAGTGTGTTATCTCCCTTGTTTACCATGCATACCAAGTATATAATAGTGTGTTATCTCCCTTGTTTACCGTGCAGGCCAAGTTTATAATAGTGGGTTATCTCCCTTGTTTACCATGCAGGTCAAGTTTATAGTAGTGTGTCATCTCCCTTGTTTACCGTGCAAGCCAAGTTCAGGGGTGTAACATTTTCCAAAAAGCAACTTGCCCTTATTTTCAGTATTGTTATTTTGAATGCTGAAAAACACAAAATTGTATTAAAAAACAAAAAACAAATCTCTCGCCCTGCACTCAAAATTGTTGTGTTGGACAAGCGGGCAAGTGGAATTTTACACCCCTGAAGTTTATAATAGTGCATTATCTTCCTTGTTTACCATGCAGACCAAGTTTATAATAGTGTGATATCTCCTTTGTTTACCATGCAGGCCAATTTTATAATAGTGGGTTATCTCCCTTGTTTACCCTGCTGACCAAGTTTATAATAGTGGGTTATCTTCCTTGTTTACCATGCAGGCCAAGTTTATAATAGTGTGTTATCTCCCTTGTTTACCATGCAGGCCAAGTTTATAATAGTGGGTTATCTCACTTGTTTACCATGCAGGCCAAGTTTATAATAGTGGGTTATATCCCTTGTTTAGCAAGCAGGCCAAGTTTGTAGTAGTGGGTTATCTCCCTTGTTTAGCATGCAGGCCAAGTTTGTAGTAGTGGGTTATCTCCCTTGTTTGGCATGCAGGCCAAGTTTATAATAGTGTGTTTTCTCCCTTGTTTACCATGAAGGCCAAGTTTATAATAGTGTGTTATCTCCCTTGTTTACCATGCAGACCAAGTTTATAATAGTGTGTTATCTGCCTTGTTTACCATGCAGACCAAGTTTATAATAGTGTGTTATCTCCCTTGTTTACCATGCGGGTCAAGTTTATAGTTTTGTGTTATCTCCCTTGTTTACCGTGCAAGCCAAATCAGGGGTGTAACATTTTCCCAACTTGCCCTTATTTTCAGTATTGTTATTTTGAATGCTGAAAAACACAAAATTGTATTAAAAAACTAGAAAATGGCTCTCCCCCTGCATTCAAAATTGTTGTGTTGGGCAAGCGGGCGAGTGGAATTTTACACCCCTGAAGTTTATAATAGTGGGCTATCTCCCTTGTTTACCATGCAGGCCAAGTTTATAGTAGTGTGTTATCTCCCTTGTTTACCATACAAACTAAGTTTATAATAGTGTGTTATCTCCCTTTTTTACCATGCAGACCAAGTTTATATTAGTGTGTTATCTCCCTTGTTTACCATGCAGACCAAGTTTATATTAGTTTGTTATCTCCCTTGTTTACCATGCAGGCCAATTTTATAATAGTGTGTTATCTTCCTTGTTTACCATGTAGGCCAAGTTTATAATAGTGTGTCATCTCCCTTGTTTACCATGCAGACCAAGTTTATATTAGTGTGTTATCTCCCTTGTTTACCATGCAGACCAAGTTTATAATATTGTGTTATCTCCCTTGTTTACCATGCAGGCCAAGTTTATGCCAAGTTTATAATAGTGTTTTATCTCCCTTGTTTACCACGTTTATAATAGTGTGTTATCTCCCTTGTTTAGCATGCAGGCCAAGTTTATAATAGTGTGTTATCTCACTTGTTTACCGTGCAGGCCAAGTTTATAATAGTGGGTTATATTCCCTTGTTTAGCATGCAGGCCATGTTTGTAGTAGTGTGTTTTCTCCTTTGTTTACCATGAAGGCCAAGTTTATAATAGTGTGTTATCTCCCTTGTTTAGCATGCAGGCCAAGTTTATAATAGTGTGTTTTCTCCTTTGTTTACCATGAAGGCCAAGTTTATAATAGTGTGTTATCTCCCTTGTTTAGCATGCAGGCCAAGTTTATAATAGTGTGTTTTCTCCTTTGTTTACCATGAAGGCCAAGTTTATAATAGTGTGTTATCTCACTTGTTTACCATGCAGGCCAAGTTTATAATAGTGGGTTATCTCACTTGTTTACCGTGCAGGCCAAGTTTATAATAGTGGGTTATATTCCCTTGTTTAGCAAGCAGGCCAAGTTTGTAGTAGTGGGTTATCTCCTTTGTTTAGCATGCAGGCCAAGTTTGTAGTAGTGTGTTATCTCCCTTGTTTAGCATGCAGGCCAAGTTTATAATAGTGGGTTATCTCACTTGTTTACCATGCAAGCCAAGTTTATAATAGTGGGTTATATTCCCTTGTTTAGCATGCAGGCCAAGTTTGTAGTAGTGGGTTATCTCCTTTGTTTAGCATGCAGGCCAAGTTTGTAGTAGTGTGTTTTCTCCTTTGTTTACCATGAAGGCCAAGTTTATAATAGTGTGTTATCTCCCTTGTTTATCATGCAGGCCAAGTTTATAATAGTGTGTTTTCTCCATTGTTTACCATGAAGGCCAAGTTTATAATAGTGTGTTATCTCCCTTGTTTAGCATGCAGGCCAAGTTTATAATAGTGTGTTTTCTCCTTTGTTTACCATGAAGGCCAAGTTTATAATAGTGTGTTATCTCCCTTGATTACCATGCAGACCAAGTTTATAATAGTGTGTTATCTCCCTTGTTTACCATGCAGACCAAGTTTATAATAGTGTGTTATCTCCCTTGTTTACCATGCGGGTCAAGTTTATAGTTTTGTGTTATCTCCCTTGTTTACCGTGCAAGCCAAGTTCAGGGGTGTAACATTTTCCAAAAAGCAACTTGCCCTTATTTTCAGTAGTTATTTTGAATGCTGAAAAACACAAAATTGTATTAAAAAACTAGAAAATGGCTCTCGCCCTGAATTCAAAATTGTTGTGTTGGGCAAGCGGACGAGTGGAATTTTACACCCCTGTAAGTTTATAATAGTGCATTATCTCCCTTGTTTACCATGCAGGTCAAGTTTATAATAGTGGATTATCTCCCTTGTTTACCATGCAGACCAAGTTTATAATTGTGTGATTTCTCCCTTGTTTACCATGCAGGTCAAGTTTATAATAGTGGGTTATCTCCCTTGTTTACCATGCAGGCCAAGTTTATAATAGTGGGTTATCTCACTTGTTTACCATGCAGGCCACGTTTATAATAGTGTGTTATCTCCCTTGTTTACCATGCATACCAAGTATATAATAGTGTGTTATCTCCCTTGTTTACCGTGCAGGCCAAGTTTATAATAGTGGGTTATCTCCCTTGTTTACCATGCAGGTCAAGTTTATAGTAGTGTGTCATCTCCCTTGTTTACCGTGCAAGCCAAGTTCAGGGGTGTAACATTTTCCAAAAAGCAACTTGCCCTTATTTTCAGTATTGTTATTTTGAATGCTGAAAAACACAAAATTGTATTAAAAAACAAAAAACAAATCTCTCGCCCTGCACTCAAAATTGTTGTGTTGGACAAGCGGGCAAGTGGAATTTTACACCCCTGAAGTTTATAATAGTGCATTATCTTCCTTGTTTACCATGCAGACCAAGTTTATAATAGTGTGATATCTCCTTTGTTTACCATGCAGGCCAATTTTATAATAGTGGGTTATCTCCCTTGTTTACCCTGCTGACCAAGTTTATAATAGTGGGTTATCTTCCTTGTTTACCATGCAGGCCAAGTTTATAATAGTGTGTTATCTCCCTTGTTTACCATGCAGGCCAAGTTTATAATAGTGTGTTATCTCACTTGTTTACCATGCAGGCCAAGTTTATAATAGTGGGTTATATCCCTTGTTTAGCAAGCAGGCCAAGTTTGTAGTAGTGGGTTATCTCCCTTGTTTAGCATGCAGGCCAAGTTTGTAGTAGTGGGTTATCTCCCTTGTTTAGCATGCAGGCCAAGTTTATAATAGTGTGTTTTCTCCCTTGTTTACCATGAAGGCCAAGTTTATAATAGTGTGTTATCTCCCTTGTTTACCATGCAGAAAAAGTTTATAATAGTGTGTTATCTCCCTTGTTTACCATGCAGACCAAGTTTATAATAGTGTGTTATCTCCCTTGTTTACCATGCGGGTCAAGTTTATAGTTTTGTGTTATCTCCCTTGTTTACCGTGCAAGCCAAGTTCAGGGGTGTAACATTTTCCCAACTTGCCCTTATTTTCAGTATTGTTATTTTGAATGCTGAAAAACACAAAATTGTATTAAAAAACTAGAAAATGGCTCTCCCCCTGCATTCAAAATTGTTGTGTTGGGCAAGCGGGCGAGTGGAATTTTACACCCCTGAAGTTTATAATAGTGGGCTATCTCCCTTGTTTACCATGCAGGCCAAGTTTATAGTAGTGTGTTATCTCCCTTGTTTACCATACAAACTAAGTTTATAATAGTGTGTTATCTCCCTTTTTTACCATGCAGACCAAGTTTATAATAGTGTGTTATCTCCCTTGTTTACCCTGCAGACCAAATTTATAATAGTGTGTTATCTCCCTTGTTTACCATGCTGACCAGGTTTATAATAGTGTGTTATCTCCCTTGTTTACCATGCAGACCAAGTTTATATTAGTTTGTCATCTCCCTTGTTTACCATGCAGACAAAGTTTATAATGGTGTTATCTCCCTTGTTTACCATACACACTAAGTTTATAATAGTGTATTTACTCCCTTGTTTACCATGCAGACCATGTTTATAATAGTGTGTTATCTCCCTTGTTTACCCTGCAGACCAAATTTATATTAGTGTGTTATCTGCCTTGTTTACCATGCAGACCAGGTTTATAATAGTGTGTTATCTCCCTTGTTTACCATGCAGGCCAAGTTTATAAAAGTGTGTTATCTCCCTTGTTTACCATGCAGACCAAGTTTATATTAGTGTGTTATCTCCCTTGTTTACCATGCAGACCAAGTTTATATGAGTTTGTTATCTCCCTTGTTTACCATGCAGGCCAATTTTATAATAGTGTGTTATCTTCCTTGTTTACCATGTAGGCCAAGTTTATAATAGTGTGTCATCTCCCTTGTTTACCATGCAGACCAAGTTTATATTAGTGTGTTATCTCCCTTGTTTACCATGCAGACCAAGTTTATAATATTGTGTTATCTCCCTTGTTTACCATGCAGGCCAAGTTTATAATAGTGGGTTATCTCCCTTGTTTACCATGCAGGCCAAGTTTATAATAGTGTGTTATCTCCCTTGTTTACCACGTTTATAATAGTGTGTTATCTCCCTTGTTTACCCTGCAGACCAAATTTATATTAGTGTGTTATCTGCCTTGTTTACCATGCAGACCAGGTTTATAATAGTGTTACCATCTAGGCCAAGTTTATAATAGAATGTCATCTCCCTGGTTTACCGTGCAGGCTAAGGAATGTCTACAGAAGGCCATTGGGTTTAAGCGGCACGAGATCTCGTACGTGATGTTGGGAAAGATCCACCTGATACAGAATGACATCCCTGGCGCCATCGAGGTCTACAAACTCGCTGTTGAGTAAGTAAAGCAACGACCTAGATACAAATAGATAGATAGGAAACTGCAATTGATCTCTGATTCATGAGACACTGTACGAAACTTCCACGATTTATTTCTGTTTCCAATTACAGTTCACTTTCAGTAACTCGAACTCGCTTACTTCGAATTTCAAGTCAAATTTTTTTCTCGGTCCCAATTGTATTTCTTCTATTCTTATGCAATTTGACTTCTTTTAAGTCAGATTTCGACAAGTTGAATTATTTGCTAATTTAAACTATATTTCTGGTCCCAAACAGGAATCTATACAGTAATTTACACTCGCTAATTTGAAGTTCAATTGAAGTGCAAGCGTGGGTTAAAACAATTATAAGAATTATACTAATTTGACATGGACGAAACGTATAACTTGTGAAAATATTGTGTCATTGTATACATGTCTTTCTGTTTTTTTATAAAATATGAAATCATAAATATTTTGCTGATTTATTTCATTACCAAAACGTTTTCTTATGCAGTTTTAACATGAAATGCCCGAATAAACAAACTGACAAAACGAAAATACCAAAATGATTTAATTCGAACTTCGGATAACAATTTCCCACTTGCAAATGTATTGAGAAAAAAACACTTCCAGTAATATAATATCCATTCCAAATTAAAAGAAGATTGTTCCACCACTGTTACGGAATCGACTGTTTTCATGATTAATTAAACAGAAACATACTTGAACCAGCCTTTACACATTCAGATGTTTTGCTCCATTTCAGGTTTTCTCCGGAGAACCCAGATATGCTGACCACCCTAGGTCTCCTGTACATGCAGGTAAGTGTCACTCTTGCTTGTATGCTTTTTCCTGTTGGGATGAATGTTTCTATTTGTTCTGTTCTATGAATGCTACATTTCCTGTAAAGTCTATATTTATTTTTAGGTGAGGTGTTTGGTTAAAAATGATTCTACTGTATTAATTAATTCTTCATGCAGTAAGTGGATGAAAGTACATCAGATTTTTCGTGAAGCACCGTCTTAAACTTGACAATGATATATTTTATTCTAAAGGGCATAATGAATAAGCTGAAAAATGACTCATTATCTACAATTGAATTAAATGTTGTTTAACGGCTCATCAACACAGTATAGGTTATTTAGAGCCGCCCCACAGAGCGGGGAAGGATACATTGGAATCCGGGAACCGTGCCTTACTCTTATTATCGGATTGATTCCTATGGTTTTTTAACGTGCTCGGAGGATAGACCAATACACGGGACCACCCGGTTTACGTCCCCATCCAACGGACGAGCTAAGGGAAAGTGTCTTGCCCAACACACCGACAAAAGTCAGTGGCACCATGGAGGATTGAACCCGTGGCCTCCAGTTACAAATCCGCCATGCTACCATGGGCCACCATGCCGTCCTCTGGGCCACCGTGCCGACCACTGGGCCACCGTACCATCCACTGGGCCTGCGTGCCATCCACTGGACCATCATGCGATTTGCTGGGCGACATTGTCATCCACTAGGCCACCGTGCCATTCACTGGGCCAACATGCCATCCACTGGTCCACTGTGCCATCCACTGGTGGCATGGTGGGTGCCACCAAGCCATCCACCAGGCCACCATGCCATCCATTGGGCCACTGGGCCATCCACCAGGCCACCAATCCACCAGGCCACTGTGCCATCCCCTGGGCCACCATGCCATCCACGGGGCCACCATGCCATCCACTCCATTGGGCAACTGTGCCATCCACTGGGCCATCATGCCATCCACTCCACTGGGCCACCCTGCCATCCACTGTGTCACGATGCCATCCACTCCACTGGACCACCATGCCATCCACTGGGCCACCATGCCATCCACTGGGTCATCATGCCATCCACTCCACTGGGCCATCATGCCATCCACTCCACTGGGCCACCATGCCATCCACTGGGCCATCATGCCATCCACTGGGCGACCATGCCATCCACTAGGCCATCATGCCATCCACTGGGCCACCATGCCATCCACTCTACTGGGCCACCATGCCATCCACTGGGTCACCATGCCATCCACTGGGCCACCACACACCCAGAGTTAAGTTGAAGAATTGCAGCCATGTAATAGCCTGACATGATTGACATTATAAGAGCACACACAAACAGGATACTGGACGTACCCATCCCATGATGTGTTAACTTGAATTTATCACACTCACAAACAGGATACTGGACGTACTCGTCCCATGATGTGTTAACTTGAATTTATCACACTCACAAACAGGATACTGGACGTACCCGTCCCATGTTGTGTTAACTTGAATTTATCACACTCACAAACAGGATACTGGACGTACCCGTCCCATGATGTGTTAACTTGAATTTGTCACACTCACAAACAGGATACTGGACGTACCCGTCCCATGTTATGTTAACTTGTATGTATTTATTACACTTCATTACAGGTTGGACAATATCAGAAAGCCTTTGAGAATCTCGGCAATGCCATGACGTATGATCCGTCCCACGTGAAGGCCATCATGGCAGCTGGAAGCATGATGCAGAGTCACGGTGATTTTGATGTCGCACTCACAAAGTATCGGGTCGCTGCCGTCAAGTCACCAGAGAGTCCGCCGTTGTGGAACAATATTGGCATGTGCTTTTTCGGCAAGAAGAAATATGTTGCTGTAAATATAAAACTATTATAATTTTTCGTTTTTAGCTCTACTGGCCAAGGGCCAGCAGAGCTTATGGGATGGTGTGTTGTCCGTCTTCCGTCGTCCGTCGTCCGTCGTCCGTCCGTCGTCCGTCGTCCGTCCGTCGTCCGTCCGTTAACTTTTGCTTGTGTACACTCTAGAGGCCACATTTCTGATGCAATCATCATGAAACTTTGTCAGAATGTTTGTCTCAATGAAATCTCGGTCAAGTTCGAAAATGGGTCATGTGGGGTCAAAAACTAGGTCACTAGGTCAAATATTGGAAAAACCTTGTGTACACTCTAGAGGCCATATTTTTGACCCAAGCTTGATGCAACTTTGTCAAAATGTTTGTCTTAATTATATCTTGGTCAAGTTCAAAAATGGGTCACATGGTTTTAAAAACTAGGTCACTAGGTCAAACTTTGGAAAAACCGTGTGTACACTCTAGAGGCCATATTTTTGACCCGATCTTGATGAAACTTTGTCAGAATGTTTGTCTCAATGAAATCTCGGTCAAGTTCGAAAATGGGTCACATGAAGTTAAAAACTAGGTCACTAGGTCAAATATTGGAAAAACCTTGTGTACACTCTAGAAGCCGTATTTCTGAACCAATCTTGATGAAACTTTGTCAAAATGTTTGTCTTAATTATATCTTGGTCAAGTTCAAAAATGGGTCACATGGTGTTAAAAACTAGGTCACTAGGTCAAACTTTGGAAAAACCGTGTGTACACTCTAGAGGCCATATATTTGACCCGATCTTGATGAAACTTTGTCAGAATGTTTGTCTCAATGAAATCTCGGTCAAGTACGAAAATGGGTCACATGAAGTTAAAAACTAGGTCACTAGGTCAAATATTGGAAAAACCTTGTGTACACTCTAGAGGCCATATTTTTGACCCGAGCTTGATGCAACTTTGTCAGAATGTTTATCTTAATTGTTTGTCTCAATGAAATCTCGGTCAAGTTCGAAAATGGGTCATGTGGTCAAAAACTAGGTCACTAGGTCAAATATTGGAAAAACCTTATGTACACTCTAGAGGCCATATTTTTGACCCGAGCTTGATGCAACTTTGTCAGAATGTTTGTCTTAATTATATCTTGGTCAAGTTTGAAAATGGGTCACATGGGGTTAAAAACTAGGTCACTAGGTCAAATACTTGAAAAACCTTGTGAACACTCTAGAAGCCGTATTTCTGACCCAATCTTGATGAAGCTTTGTCAAAATATTTGTCTTAATTATATCTTGGTCAAGTTCAAAAATGGGTCACATGGTGTTAAAAACTAGATCACTAGGTCAATATTTGGAAAAACCGTGTGTACACTCTAGAGGCCATATTTTTGACCCGATTTTGATGAAACTTTGTCAGAATGTTTGTCTCAATGAAATCTCGGTCAAGTTCAAAAATGGGTCATGTGGGCTCAAAAACTAGGTCACTAGGTCAAATACTTGAAAAAACTTGTGTACACTCTAGAGGTCATATTTTTTACCCAATCTTGATGAAATTTTGTCAAATTGTTTATCTTAATTATATCTTGATCAAGTTCGGAAATGGGTCACATGAAGTTAAAAACTAGGTCACTAGGTCAAATATTGGAAAAACCTTGTGTACACTCTAGAAGCCGTATTTCTGAACCAATCTTGATGAAACTTTGTCAAAATGTTTGTCTTAATTATATCTTGGTCAAGTTCAAAAATGGGTCACATGGTGTTAAAAACTAGGTCACTAGGTCAAACTTTGGAAAAACCGTGTGTACACTCTAGAGGCCATATATTTGACCCGATCTTGATGAAACTTTGTCAGAATGTTTGTCTCAATGAAATCTCGGTCAAGTACGAAAATGGGTCACATGAAGTTAAAAACTAGGTCACTAGGTCAAATATTGGAAAAACCTTGTGTACACTCTAGAGGCCATATTTTTGACCCGAGCTTGATGCAACTTTGTCAGAATGTTTATCTTAATTGTTTGTCTCAATGAAATCTCGGTCAAGTTCGAAAATGGGTCATGTGGTCAAAAACTAGGTCACTAGGTCAAATATTGGAAAAACCTTATGTACACTCTAGAGGCCATATTTTTGACCCGAGCTTGATGCAACTTTGTCAGAATGTTTGTCTTAATTATATCTTGGTCAAGTTTGAAAATGGGTCACATGGGGTTAAAAACTAGGTCACTAGGTCAAATACTTGAAAAACCTTGTGAACACTCTAGAAGCCGTATTTCTGACCCAATCTTGATGAAGCTTTGTCAAAATATTTGTCTTAATTATATCTTGGTCAAGTTCAAAAATGGGTCACATGGTGTTAAAAACTAGATCACTAGGTCAATATTTGGAAAAACCGTGTGTACACTCTAGAGGCCATATTTTTGACCCGATTTTGATGAAACTTTGTCAGAATGTTTGTCTCAATGAAATCTCGGTCAAGTTCAAAAATGGGTCATGTGGGCTCAAAAACTAGGTCACTAGGTCAAATACTTGAAAAAACTTGTGTACACTCTAGAGGTCATATTTTTTACCCAATCTTGATGAAATTTTGTCAAATTGTTTATCTTAATTATATCTTGATCAAGTTCGGAAATGGGTCACATGAAGTTAAAAACTAGGTCACTAGGTCAAATATTGGAAAAACCTTGTGTACACTCTAGAGGCCATATTTTTGACCCGAGCTTGATGCAACTTTGTCAGAATGTTTGTCTTAATTATATCTTGGTCAAGTTTGAAAATGGGTCACATGGGGTTAAAAACTAGGTCACTAGGTCAAATATTGGAAAAACCTTGTGTACACTCTTTGTCAAAATGTTTGTCTTAATTATATCTTGGTCAAGTTCAAAAATGGGTCACATGGTGTTAAAAACTAGGTCACTAGGTCAAACTTTGGAAAAACCGTGTGTACACTCTAGAGGCCATATTTTTGACCCGATCTTGATGAAACTTTGTCAGAATGTTTGTCTCAATGAAATCTCGGTCAAGTTCGAAAATGGGTCACATGAAGTTAAAAACTAGGTCACTAGGTCAAATATTGGAAAAACCTTGTGTACACTCTAGAGGCCATATTTTTGACCCGAGCTTGATGCAACTTTGTCAGAATGTTTTATCTTAATTGTTTGTCTCAATGAAATCTCGGTCAAGTTCGAAAATGGGTCATGTGGGGTCAAAAACTAGGTCACTAGGTCAAATATTGGAAAAACCTTATGTACACTCTAGAGGCCATATTTTTGACCCGAGCTTGATGCAACTTTGTCAGAATGTTTGTCTTAATTATATCTTGGTCAAGTTTGAAAATGGGTCACATGGGGTTAAAAACTAGGTCACTAGGTCAAATACTTGAAAAACCTTGTGTACACTCTAGAAGCCGTATTTCTGACCCAATCTTGATGAAGCTTTGTCAAAATGTTTGTCTTAATTATATCTTGGTCAAGTTCAAAAATGGGTCACATGGTGTTAAAAACTAGATCACTAGGTCAAACTTTGGAAAAACCGTGTGTACACTCTAGAGGCCATATTTTTGACCCGATCTTGATGAAACTTTGTCAGAATGTTTGTCTCAATGAAATCTCGGTCAAGTTCAAAAATGGGTCATGTGGGGTCAAAAACTAGGTCACTAGGTCAAATACTTGAAAAAACTTGTGTACACTCTAGAGGTCATATTTTTTACCCAATCTTGATGAAATTTTGTCAAATTGTTTATCTTAATTATATCTTGATCAAGTTCGGAAATGGGTCACATGAAGTTAAAAACTAGGTCACTAGGTCAAATATTGGAAACACCTTGTGTACACTCTAGAGGCCATATTTTTGACCCGAGCTTGATGCAACTTTGTCAGAATGTTTGTCTTAATTATATCTTGGTCAAGTTTGAAAATGGGTCACATGGGGTTAAAAACTAGGTCACTAGGTCAAATATTGGAAAAACCTTGTGTACACTCTTTGTCAAAATGTTTGTCTTAATTATATCTTGGTCAAGTTCAAAAATGGGTCACATGGTGTTAAAAACTAGGTCACTAGGTCAAACTTTGGAAAAACCGTGTGTACACTCTAGAGGCCATATTTTTGACCCGATCTTCATGCAATTTTGTCAGAATATTTGTCTCAATTATAGCTTGCTAAAGTTCGAAAATGGGTCACACAGGGTCACACAGGGTCAAAAACTAGGTCACTAGTACACTCTAGAGGCCATATTTTTGACCCGATCTTGATGAAACTTTGTCGAAATGTTGTCTTAATTATATTTTGGTCAAGTTCGAAAATGGGTATGGGGTCAAAAACTAGGTCACTAGTTAAGCCTAGTTTTGCATATCATCGCCATATGCGGGTTGAATGATTTTTGTCAGAGTTATGGCCCTTTATAGGTTTTAATAGAGAAACCAGATTAGTCTGTTCTGAACTCCTTACTGGATTTTAACGAATCTTGATGGGGATGATCAGTACCAAGCCTAGTTGCAACTATCATTGCCATGTTCTGGTTGAATGAATTTTGGCAGAGTTATGGCCCTTTAAAAGTTTTAATACACTAACTTTGTACAGACTAGTTTTCCTGAATCTCTGGCTGGATTTCAATGGAACTTGTCAGGGACAATCAGTACCAAGCCTAGTTGCCTATGTCATCACCATGTTCTGGTTGAACGATATTTAAAAGAGTTATGGCCCCTTGTGCATAAACTTTATCTTTAGCCAGTAGAGCGTCCACAGGCCCTCTTGGGCCTCTTGTTAGTTCTACTGGTCAAAGGTCACGCGAGCTTATGTGATGGTGTGTTGTCTGTTGTATTAGCTCATTCTTTTGTTTGTGATCTTTAGTAAATGGTTTCAGATTTTCACAGTTTGAGTTGAAGGTTTGTTGCAATAAAAATTAGTATGAGTTTTACAGTTAGAACTTTCAACGTGTGCATTATGGATTTGTTTGAATTGTGTTTTGCATAATTTTGAGCACTTGTTAGGCCATATATGACGGTCGATTTTTTGGTGGTACAGGCAGACCACCCTATTTTTCCTGGGTATAGCCAGAACTGTATACCTCTCGCCATCAGTAAGAATTGACACTTTCTAACTTGACTATTCGAGCTGCCAGTGGAATTCTAACCTGCAGCGGTGATATGCGAGAAAGTTTTAGACGTATCATCTTACTGTTGTTGATAATGGAGTTAATGTCATCTTTCCTGTTGTTGATAATGGAGTTAATGTCATCTTACTGTTGTTGATAATGGAGTTAATGTCATCTTTCCTGTTGTTGATAATGGAGTTAATGTCATCTTTCCTGTTGTTGAAAATGGAGTTAATGTCATCTTACTGTTGTTGATAATTGAGTTAATATCATCTTACTGTTGTTGATAATGGAGTTAATGTCATCTTTCCTGTTGTTGATAATGGAGTTAATGTCATCTTTCCTGTTGTTGAAAATGGAGTTAATGTCATCTTACTGTTGTTGATAATGGAGTTAATGTCATCTTTCCTGTTGTTGATAATGGAGTTAATGTCATCTTTCCTGTTGTTGATAATGGAGTTAATGTCATCTTACTGTTGTTGATAATGGAGTTAATGTCATATTTCCTGTTGTTGATAATGGAGTTAATGTTATCTTACTGTTGTTGATAATGGAGTTAATGTCATCTTACTGTTGTTGATAATGGAGTTAATGTCATCTTACTGTTGTTGATAATGGAGTTAATGTCATCTTACTGTTGTTGATAATGGAGTTAATGTCATCTTTCCTGTTGTTGATAATGGAGTTAATGTCATCTTTCCTGTTGTTGATAATGGAGTTAATGTCATCTTTCCTGTTGTTGATAATGGAGTTAATGTCATCTTTCCTGTTGTTGATAATGGAGTTAATGTCATCTTACTGTTGTTGATAATGGAGTTAATGTCATCTTTCCTGTTGTTGATAATGGAGTTAATGTCATCTTTCCTGTTGTTGATAATGGAGTTAATGTCATCTTTCCTGTTGTTGATAATGGAGTTAATGTCATCTTACTGTTGTTGATAATGGAGTTAATGTCATCTTTCCTGTTGTTGATAATGGAGTTAATGTCATCTTACTGTTGTTGATAATGGAGTTAATGTCATCTTTCCTGTTGTTGATAATGGAGTTAATGTCATCTTACTGTTGTTGATAATGGAGTTAATGTCATCTTACTGTTGTTGATAATGGAGTTAATGTCATCTTACTGTTGTTGATAATGGAGTTAATGTCATCTTTCCTGTTGTTGATAATGGAGTTAATGTCATCTTACTGTTGTTGATAATGGAGTTAATGTCATCTTTCCTGTTGTTGATAATGGAGTTAATGTCATCTTTCCTGTTGTTGATAATGGAGTTAATGTCATCTTTCCTGTTGTTGATAATGGAGTTAATGTCATCTTACTGTTGTTGATAATGGAGTTAATGTCATCTTTCCTGTTGTTGATAATGGAGTTAATGTCATCTTACTGTTGTTGATAATGGCGTTAATGTCATCTTACTGTTGTTGATAATGGAGTTAATGTCATCTTACTGTTGTTGATAATGGAGTTAATGTCATCTTTCCTGTTGTTGAAAATGGAGTTAATGTCATCTTACTGTTGTTGATAATGGAGTTAATGTCATCTTTCCTGTTGTTGATAATGGAGTTAATGTCATCTTTCCTGTTGTTGATAATGGAGTTAATGTCATCTTACTGTTGTTGATAATGGAGTTAATGTCATCTTACTGTTGTTGATAACGGAGTTAATGTCATCTTTCCTGTTGTTAATAATGGAGTTAATGTCATCTTACTGTTGTTGATAATGGAGTTAATGTCATCTTTCCTGTTGTTGATAATGGAGTTAATGTCATCTTTCCTGTTGTTGATAATGGAGTTAATGTCGTCTTACTCTTGTTGATAATGGAGTTAATGTCATCTTACTGTTGTTGATAATGGAGTTAATGTCATCTTACTGTTGATGATTATGGAGTTAATGTCATCTTACTGTTGTTGATAATGGAGTTAATGTCATCTTTCCTGTTGTTGATAATGGAGTTAATGTCATCTTTCCTGTTGTTGATAATGGAGTTAATGTCATCTTTCCTGTTGTTGATAATGGAGTTAATGTCATCTTTCCTGTTGTTGATAATGGAGTTAATGTCATCTTACTGTTGTTGATAATGGAGTTAATGTCATCTTACTGTTGTTGATAATGGAGTTAATGTCATCTTTTCTGTTGTTGATAATGGAGTTAATGTCATCTTACTGTTGTTGATAATGGAGTTAATGTCATCTTTCCTGTTGTTGATAATGGAGTTAATGTCATCTTACTGTTGTTGATAATGGAGTTAATGTCATCTTACTGTTGTTGATAATGGAGTTAATGTCATCTTTCCTGTTGTTGATAATGGAGTTAATGTCATCTTACTGTTGTTGATAATGGAGTTAATGTCATCTTTCCTGTTGTTGATAATGGAGTTAATGTCATCTTTCCTGTTGTTGATAATGGAGTTAATGTCATCTTTCCTGTTGTTGATAATGGAGTTAATGTCGTCTTACTGTTGTTGATAATGGAGTTAATGTCATCTTACTGTTGTTGATAATGGAGTTAATGTCATCTTACTGTTGATGATAATGGAGTTAATGTCATCTTACTGTTGTTGATAATGGAGTTAATGTCATCTTTCCTGTTGTTGATAATGGAGTTAATGTCATCTTTCATGTTGTTGATAATGGAGTTAATGTCATCTTTCCTGTTGTTGATAATGGAGTTAATGTCATCTTTCCTGTTGTTGATAATGGAGTTAATGTCATCTTTCCTGTTGTTGATAATGGAGTTAATGTCATCTTACTGTTGTTGATAATGGAGTTAATGTCATCTTTTCTGTTGTTGATAATGGAGTTAATGTCATCTTACTGTTGTTGATAATGGAGTTAATGTCATCTTTCCTGTTGTTGATAATGGAGTTAATGTCATCTTACTGTTGTTGATAATGGAGTTAATGTCATCTTACTGTTGTTGATAATGGAGTTAATGTCATCTTTCCTGTTGTTGATAATGGAGTTAATGTCATCTTACTGTTGTTGATAATGGAGTTAATGTCATCTTTCCTGTTGTTGATAATGGAGTTAATGTCATCTTACTGTTGTTGATAATGGAGTTAATGTCATCTTACTGTTGTTGATAATGGAGTTAATGTCATCTTACTGTTGTTGATAATGGAGTTAATGTCATCTTACTGTTGTTGATAATGGAGTTAATGTCATCTTACTGTTGTTGATAATGGAGTTAATGTCATCTTTCCTGTTGTTGATAATGGAGTTAATGTCATCTTTCCTGTTGTTGATAATGGAGTTAATGTCATCTTTCCTGTTGTTGATAATGGAGTTAATGTCCTTGATTATAGAACGTTATGCGTCTTCCAGCTAGTATACACTCTAAAGTTACAGATTAACAGTCTCTGATTTTCACCAAAGTTGGTTTTAAGGGTTCGAATAAGATCTTGGATGGATTCCAACAATGAGCAAAATTCGATGCATGCATTATGTTGCAATTGCTTTTGAGTATAGAAAGTAAGGACATTTCAACTTGGGTATGCAATTACTAAAGTTCACAGTTTCTGATTTTCAGCATATATTATTTCAAGGTTATTTTCAAAAAGATCTCATACAAGTTCGAGCATGACATGTGTTACAGCTTTCTTGGCGTTAATTATGTTGAATTCTAGCTTATATGAACATGTGAACTTTAGTGAAATATTGGGATTTTCTCGAAACTTCAAACTAAGGTTTGTTCCAATTTTTTTAATGATGTAACCTATGCCATATTCAGTGATTTATTTTCAAGGTAGTGCAGTTTAAGTGTGCGCTCCATATCACCTTAACTACTCGAGTTATTGGGGAAAACCTTGATGTCTTCAAGGTTACAAGCCAAGGTCATTTTCTTGTTTAGGCCATAACTCCAACATTTTAGATAAGGGGGTGAAACTTGATGTGTATGTATTGTCAATAGACAGTATCAGGGTCGCATGTTTTAAGGGAATGTAGGCATTTTATCAAACAAGCTTTATTATATTATTAAGGGTTCTAAAAATACTTGGAAAAGGGTGACAGAATTAACAAAATCAGATAATAAACAAACAAGATATGATCATTTAAAGGTTTTTATGTTCCCTGAAAAATTCGGGGAGCATATAGTCGTCGCTTGTCCGCCGTCTGTCCCTGAATATTCTTGTCCGGGCTTTTTCTCTATAATCCATTGTTAGACTTTCATGAAACTTGCTAGGAAGTATCAATATCATGTGGAGATTAGCATATTTTCGTGACATTCCGATTCGATAATTTTCCACTGAGATATGGCCCTTTGTATTTGTATTTGAATTTTTGTCTGGGGCATAACTTCGAAACTACTGAGGGACTGCAATGAAACTTTCACACACAGATAGAGGGCAATGAGAGGATGTGCAGAGTCCAAAAACCATAACTCTGTCGTCATTCAAATTAGAGTTACTGCCCTTTGTAATTTTATAGTTAGGATTTTTGGCCGGAGCATAACTTCAAAACTAGCAATGGTACCGCAATGAAACTTCACACAATGATAGAGGGCAATGAGCGGAAGTGCAGAGTGCAAGAACTGTAACTCTGTCTTCATTCAAATTAAGATTTATTGCCCTTTATAATGTTATACTTGTTATTCTTGTCCGAAGCATAAGTCAAAAACTACTAATGGATCTGCAAATTGAAAACTGCTGGGTTATACAAGGTCATATGATAAGTTGAGGATACATTTCATGGAGCATCGATCAGAATTATACAAATAAGATAATTAACGGATTTATAGCGAAGAAAATCACATAAAATGTATGAAAAATAAGTTTTGTTTGTTTGTATGGTGTTTTGCCTCATTTTCAACACATGTAAGATTATATATGACGGTCGATTTTTTGTGGTGGAGGCAGACCACCAACTTTTCCTTGGTAGAACCAGTACTGTACACCTCCCATCATCCGTAAGAATCGACATTTCCTCACAAGCAAAGCTCCCAGTGGGATTCGAACCCGCAGCTGTGAGAGGCAAAGGTTTACAACGCAACGTCATTAACCGTTCGGCCACGGAGACGCCTAAAAATAAGTATACTTAAGTGTAATAATGCATTGAAGGATCATTTTACCTCTTTTGTAGTGATTTAAATATGCCATATAAGTGTTCACGTGTGGTTTAAAAAATTAAGCTTTTCTGCCCTAAATTTCAGAGACTAGCTTTAATATGACACATGACTTTGTTAGCTTATCTTATTGTTATACAGTAGTTTTGACAATTCTGAGGTAATCAGCTGTTTGTTTAGCTGCGAGAATCATTGCCCTTATGGTGTGTACGTACCATAGAGCTATGATGCCATCCATTATAGAATAGGTAGGTATCAGGGTCGACCCAATCAACAGAGGTTTTTGAAGACATCAAGCAAAGACTGCATGAACAACCAAAGTAAGTAATCTGCATGCAGTTGTGGTATATAAGGTTTGTTCTATTGAAATACGGTGGTTGTTTATGCAGGTATTGCGTGATGCCTTCAGAAACCTCGCCGGAAAAATGTGTACGGGCGTCGGTACGGGTCCTACTGATTCCTGTTGGCTCTATGGTAGGTACATACTACCATAAGAGCCATGATTCTCACGTCTACTATTTGTAATACACTAGTAGTGATTTACCATTAATATTCGTCTACAATCTCCAGGCAATCAGCTGTTTGAAGCGGGCCAACTACCTGGCCCCGTTTGACTGGAAGATCTTGTACAACCTGGGGCTGGTACACCTCACCATGCAGCAGTATGCCTCGGCCTTCCACTTCCTCAGTGCCGCCATCAATCTACGACCCAAAATGGCGCAGTTGTTCATGCTGCTTGGAGGTATGTAGTTGGTTGTGTATGGCGCAGTTGTTCATGCTGCTTGGAGGTATGTAGTTGGTGGTGTATTGGTGTATGGCAAAGTTGTTCATGCTGCTTGGAGGTATGTAGTTGGTGGTGTATGGCGCAGTTGTTCATGCTGCTGGGAGGTATGTAGTTGGTGGTGTATGGCGCAGTTGTTCATGCTGCTTGGAGGTATGTAGTTGGTGGTGTATGGCGCAGTTGTTCATGCTGCTTGGAGGTATGTAGTTGGTGGTGTATGGCGCAGTTGTTCATGCTGCTTGGAGGTATGTAGTTGGTGGTGTATGGCGCAGTTGTTCATGCTGCTTGGAGGTATGTAGTTGGTGGTGTATGGCGCAGTTGTTCATGCTGCTTGGAGGTATGTAGTTGGTGGTGTATGGCGCAGTTGTTCATGCTGCTTGGAGGTATGTAGTTGGTGGTGTATGGCGCAGTTGTTCATGCTGCTTGGAGGTATGTAGTTGGTGGTGTATGGCGCAGTTGTTCATGCTGCTTGGAGGTATGTAGTTGGTGGTGTGTGTAATGGTGTGTTACTATTAACCTTTAACAATCTACAGCCATTTATGTCACAGTTGTAAATGTCAGTTGGATAGAGTTATGCCCCCTTGAACCTTAAATTTCTTTGAAAATAAGCTAATGTGTGTAATAATAATAATAATACCTAGGCTTTTGTACCGATTGCAATAAAACTTCATGCATATATCATCACAACCTGAATATGTGCACGCTTTAACCCCCTACATATATTTAATGGACTGTTCTTTCTTTGAATTATGACCATTTCATTTATGTGACAAAGGGGTGTTTTGAAAATGACGAATCAGCAGCCGGACATTTTAAACCCTATTATAGTCGTGCTTAGCGGGTTAAGGGTTAATGAATTTTAACTACCACCATTTTTAACAGAGTAATGTCCCCTTGAACTTTGAATTTCTAATAAAATAAGCTTGTGTGCTACTAGCCTTTGTGTGCATTGTTCACAGTTGTGTATTAATCACCTTTAGTGCTTTTTCTCATGCTTTTTGTTTCAAAGAATAGGGCCACTGCAGATCCCGTTGGAAGGGAAGACAGAGGGGTAGAACCCCCCAAATTCATGTTCATTTTATCATTTTTTGTTCATGCTCATTAAAGGTCTTCATCATGACCCCTGCATTGTTTCAGGTGCCATCTCGCTCAAATCACTAGAGCAGTGGCAGAAAAACTATAAACGTGGCTCCAGCGTAAATGGAGTGTCTACAATAGGATTTGCAGCAACTCTGCAGTTCAGAGTGAGAAGGTTCTAGGCCCGTTCTCCATAATTTATCTTGATGTACATGGAGGATGAGCCTGGCATGTTCATTCCTGTTAGGCGCCATATAACCTTTCATGTGTTGGTCCACCTTAAAACCCCAATTCAATTCAATTTTTGTCTCGCCTATAAAAAAATCAGTGCAGCGGCAGGTTTTGATGTTATTGGTAGGTATAAATGTTAAACTTTTATATTTTTGAAACAAATGAGCTGCCTAAGTGGCTTAGTGGATGAAGCATTTGTTTTAGAGCGACAGATCTCTGTCCCATGTGGGGAAGCTCCCTGGCAACTGATGGGAAACCATCCTTGGCCTCATCTCATTCTAAAGTTGATGTCCCTATATAACCTAATATGGTGTGTCAATGGAACATAAAACTCCATTTAATTTCATATCAATAATTTTAAAATGATTTGCCATTTAATAAATTTATTATCATACAATTTCTTGTAAATAGTATATCACTTTAAATGAAGGTATCAGTTTCAAAACATGTTTGGTATTATTGAAAACATGATTTAACGTTTGTATTTTCCCACGTTTAGTGAGTTTGACACATCTAGAAGACCCGGAGAATGCAAAACAAGCCTATGAGCAGGCCTTGCAGATAGACACGTAAGTTTTCATGTAAAGTCTTCTGTAGAAAACAACTGCATCCATAATTATACCTAATCTCCCAAGCTGAAACTCAATGGAAGTCGCTTTTCTCCCTTATGGTTTGGTTCTGTTTCTTAAAATGTCAAATGAAAATACTTTTTCGGATGAAAACAACAACAACTGCCCATAACTAAGTTACCAAGAGGAATTTTAAGTATTGAAATTCTGACTGCATGCTCAGCTGTCAAATGGGGAGGTAAACCGGGCGGTCCCCTGTATATGATTCTTTCCTCTGAGCACGTTAAAGAACCAGAGAAATCTATTCAATAGTAAGAGTAGTGCGTGTTCCCAGATTACTTTACATCCTTCCTTTCTCTCTGGAGCAGCTATAAATAACCTATAATGTGTTGATGAGCCGTAAAACCATATTCAATTCTTAGAGCATGCAATACATTACCGTTAATCATGGCTTAGTGTTGATGTAAACACAACTTATGAGACTAAAAATGCACAAATAATGTATATAAATATCAGATCTAGCATGGAAGTAAAATACTGATATGGCTAAAATTGAGCATGAATGCTAATACTGAACCACTGAAATACTGGGGTATCTATAACAAAATAGCTTTGTTCCTTTTTTAGCAAAGATTCCTTTTTCAGCAAAGACCCGATGATTCCTCTAAACTATGCCGTGTTTCTGTTGAACAACAACGAAAGAAAAATGGCTGCCAAACAATTCTCAGAATTTGAATCGAGGATAAAATTGCTTAAGGGCAATGCCAACCCCGCCAACTCTGATCCCGAGGTATTTACCATGTCATAAAATCAATAAAATGGAATGATATGAGATTTTAAATCTTGTTAACACATTGGTCTTATCCACTAGGCTACCGAGGCCTCTATCATGAAGTCAGGTGAGTTTGATCCCCGCCATTGCCATATGTGTTGTGTCCCTGAGTAAGACACTTTATCTGCATTGCTTAGTACTGCTTTTACCCAAGAAGACATCGAGAGTGATTAAAATAAGTTTAGAGAGCTTTCATTACAAACAATGTTTTAAATAAATATTAAAGTTTAAACTTTTAAAGTACACACATACTGTCTGTTGATGGTTTTAAAATACCTAGTATTGAATTGATGAACCACTTAACAACAATGTCACTGAATTATTCCTGCAATTTAAGATTACAGAGATAGCTGGCAAGCTTGCTGCGGCCCTCCAGGTCGGAGAGAATCTTGTCTGGAAGGACAAAAAGACGGATGAAAAAACCACTGATGAAAAAAGAGTTAAGGAACCTATTGCAGATCCTAAAGCCAGAGTTAAGGAACCTGAACCAACCAGGAACCAGGCTGGTCCCACACCAGCACCGACCCCAGATTTCAGCCGGACAGCAACATCGTCCGGAGTTGATGCAGATTTGCTCCTGACACCAGATATTTCCCAGACTCCGGTACCCAGTTTCCCGCCACAGAGAGACGAACCACCAGAAACACCGCTACCAAATTTGCCAGGCGAGGAAGAGCCGGACGGTCCTCCACCGACACCGACTTTTCACCCTCCACCGGGCGAACCATTGTTTCAAAAGAAAAGCGGCGATCTTTCTTCGTTACCAGCACCATTTGGTGCAAAGACTATTCCTCCCCTGCCATTTAAGTTAGGGGGAAGAACTCTTCCACCTGTGTCAGGCCAGTCTGTCAATCTGGATAACCTCCCTTCACCCCCAATGGATGAGTTGCCATCATATGAGGAAGTGGAGATGGCAGACAAATTATCCGGGAAGAAAAAGAAAAAGAAGGATAAAGATGCGGCAGGGCAGTTGGAGGCGTTGTGATTTTGATGATGATGATTATGTTTTTTTTGTGTTTTTTCTTATTGTTCAGATCTTCATAACATCTACTGTGATAATGTAGGGCGATTTTAGGGTCTAGATTTCAATTTTAAATCATGTTTCTATATTTTTCTATGATTGATTTTTTAATATAGGAGTTGGACTTCTACATTTCTGGGGTAATTAAGGGTTTAACTGGTAATTAAAGCTGAAATATATGATTTAAATTTCATAGCAACTTAAAAAAGAAATTGGTATTGTAAAATAAGAATAAAGTATTAAAGAATGTTCACCCTTCAGAAACTGATCATCAGCCCCGGTGATAATCATATCCTCAGGGTGAGCATTCTTCGTAAAGTGATATTTATATAATACTGATTGCTGTTAGCTGATTTCGGAGTCTGTACCTGAGATAGAAAACTTTTCCCGGGACCTCTGCAAACATCTCTGAGTTTGTGGATCATTCTCGGTGTCCAGGTTTGAAAATCTACTGAAAAATAATAATTTTAACAAGACTTTTTAGGGACATAGATTAAACATGCGTTTTATGTGCTGAATTTATTTTGTGCAGTATATAGTAATCTGACTCAGTTTCGATAGACAACAGTTGTACTTATATGTATATAATGGATAATTGGAAGGGTAGCACGGGGTAGATTTTAATATTGAACCACTCCAAATGACTACAGGGTTAAAGGGACTGGGCGATCTAGAAGGAGATTGATGTCATTCTGAATCCATATGAGAAATATTTTTTATGAAAATGTTTGGGGTCTGAAAACTGACGACTGCTGGATTTTATTGCTAAATCATACATATTAATTTAAATGTTGATTATATTGCTGACACTTGAACGTATAATTCTGACAGACAAAATATACTTCGATCACAAAACAAAAAATTGTATCATATGAATTAATATGTTGGATTAAATAACAATAACTAGCCGAGTCATTTATTTCATTAACAATAATTAAGTCGTACACATCACGGGGTCTACTTTAGTGCATATGCATACTGAATATGAAATTAAAACACAAAATGGTGGTATTATTCAGATTTTGACTGACGCCCTTAATACCTCCATTAGCCTCCAGTCCCTTTAAGAACCTTTAAGAAAAAGTAAGGTCCCCTGTGATTCCCGGGGGCCCCGTTTGGTCACGGGGCAAAGAATAGGGCCACTGCAGATCCCTTTGGAGGGGTAGGCAGAGTGGTAGAATCCCCCAAAATCCATGTTCATTTTATCATTTTTTGTTCATGTTCATTAAAGGTCTTCATCATGATCCCTGCATTGTTTCAGGTGCTATTTCGCTCACATCAAAAGAGCAGTGGCAGAAAAACAATAAACGTGGCTCCAGCGTAAATGGAGTTTCTACAATAGAATTTGCAGCAACTCTGCAGTTCAGGGTGAGAAGGTTCTAGGCCCATTTTCCATATTTTATCTCGATGTACATGGAGGATGAGCCTGGCATGTTCATGCATGTTAGGCGCAATATAACCTATCATGTGTTGGTGCGCCTTAAAACCCAATTGAATTTAAGAAAAAGTAAAGTAAATAAATTATTGGACTTTTTCAATGAAACTTGGCAAAATACAGATTTGATGATGATATTTTTAAATAAAAAGAATCATAAGGTTTGTCTTTAAATTAACAGACAAGCATAAATTTGTGTTTTTTGTAAAAACTTAACGAAATAAATATTTAATTTTTTTTTATATTTATTTATAGATTATTTTTTTAAACATTTTGACTTTCAGTTATATATGGTTGTGATTAGGAAACGTTTCTTGTCGGAATTCTGTTTCCAGACTCGTAATATGTGCTATACATTCATCATGTTGGAATCATATTTATAGTTGTTGTTTTTGTTCTATTTACAAAATGATCAAAGTGTGGATGATGTTTCAAGTTCAAACATGTCGCGGTTGCATTTAAATGTTAAAAGATCTGACATTCAAACATATTTTTGAGTATGTCTTGTAGATAAGAAATTATGCATTGCAAATAGACCTTTACCTTTGAGTTGTTACTTTGATATCGTGTTATTTTTATGCTCCCTTAAAAATTTGGGTGGGGGAGTATATAGTCGCCACTTTGTCTGTCTTCTGTCTGTCTGTTGTATTGTCCGAAATATAACTTTAAAACTACTGATGGTACTGGAATGAAACTTCACACAATAATTGAGGGCAATGAGAGGAAGTGTAAAGTGCATGAACCATGACCGTATCTTCATTAAATGAGAGTTCTTGCACTTTGTAATTGTATATTTATTATTCTTGTCATAAACTAACGGGAATACAGTGAAACTTCACACAATAAAAGAAGGTTAAGAGAGGAAGTGCAGAGCACAAGAAACATAATTCTAACATTCTAATTCTAACATTCACTGAGCTTTAGTAAATACAGAATTACCCGTCTTGGTACACATACATTTAATATGTAAGAAATTGGTTGGCAACCACAGTATTGCTTGTCGTTTGTCTATGAAAATCACTTAATCATATATTGGTCACTGACATTTCCTTTGTATTTGCACAGTTGTAAAATATTTAACTGAAAATAACACCTGTCCGAATGACTGGTATATTTTAACTAGCTGTCGGAAATTAGAGTATGGCAGACAGATGAAATGGACATACAACAAAACAAACAGAGTAGGGTCTTATCTCGTTGGTTGATTTCACACCTTGATAGGCTACGCTCATCTCAATGATTAAATCAACAAACTCGATGGGACCGTACTCTGTTACATAGCACACAGATTTACATAAGTTTAGTATTGGACATATTCTCTTTCTGATACAACTTCATTCACACGAAGCATTCGGGGGGGCATCCATCGGATCTACCAATATTTTTGTTTATATCAATTCTCTACATACATGTACATACAAAGCAAGCGTAATTATGTAGAACAGGGCTGCTATTTAAGCTTTATTAAACAATTTTAAAATCATAAATTCCACAATTTCATTAAAATCAGCTCCTAATCTGGCTTTGAATCTCCCTGCTTTTGGCAGAGAGTAGCATACTGTAATAAAGAGTCTGATTTAAATGAGATTGAAACGGTGAAACTTCAGATTTCTAATATATTTTTTTTAATGCATCATGGGTAATGGTGCATCATGGGTAATAGTGCATTTAATATGGGAGGCTTGTTCTCGTTTGCTTTAAAATCAGACACACAGTACGAAGAATATTGTTAAATTGCCGGAGGTGGAGGGACTAAACACCCAAGGCTTGCACACTGAAGGCCCAACTCAGATAAGTTGACAAGGGGGTTAGTTTATGAGTCTTGTTTGTTTTTAATGATTTCTGTATTATGTATTTGTACATTCCGTCCTGAATTGTTTATTTATTTTTTCAAATGTATTTTATGTCTTATAGTATACCGGTAACAATGTCAAACTGTTCCAGTCAATGTTAGAATAATGTCACTCGATTACATGTGATGTAAGGGCTGATCAGTGTACTCACAGACATAATAATGTTATACGGTCGGTTAATTATAACAACAATTATAACCCTTATCTGGAATTTCAATAAAATTGTGTTCATTCTCATTGAAATATTGTCTTTATTTTTCATGTTTCATTTTCGAATCGATAAGTGCATTATTTAGTATTCTAATACACCCGCACTATATAGCCTAGTTTAAAATATCTCGTTATATTGAACGATAAATCACTGTAATTTTTGCAACGTTAGGAGAATAAGCATTGCGCATTGTAACGTATGCAACGTTAGGAGAGTAAGCAAAGCAATGCGAAAGATTTCAGATGTGTGCGTTATTTTCACATTTTAGGGGTATTGGTATAGAAATAGAACATCGTTTACGGTGAATTATCTATAATATATCACGGTTTGTCGTTCAATTGTAAACAAATTATTGATTACAATTGAACTCCAAACCGTGATATATTAAACGATAATTCACAGTAAACGATGTTCTATTTCTTAAATAATGAGGTGCTCTTGTGGAGACGGCATCCCTTCCTAGCTAATAGATCCCTGCGATTTTTCTACACTACCAATTTTGCCAGATATAAGTATCATATGATTATGATATGATTCTCATGTGATGCCTATTATATGATACATATATAACAGGAGAAGCGCATGATTCTTATATAAAACCTTTTGTATCAGAATCATGTAAGTATCTTATGAGAATCATATAAAAGTTGATTGATATTTTTTTCATGAAAATTATATGAATTGTATGAAACTTGAATGAATTCATTCTCATATATATAGGATCTTAAACGAGTTCCCATTTCATATAAGATTTATGAAACGAGTTATGAATTATTTTAATTTTAACGAGCCTGTTTGGCGTGTTAAAATTAAAAATAATTCATAACGAGTTTCATAAATCTTGTATGGAATGGGAACCAGTTTAAGATCCTTTTTATCATATAACATTGCAATCAAATAAGTAAAAAATAATTCAGATGGACATAAAACCGCCACGACGTCAGACACACTTTAGGCTGCGTACAGCTAAATATAGCCTGGCTTATGCCCCGCCTTTTGTTGTGTACGATTCAGTACAGAAGTGAAAGTTCACAGAGGTCAGCAGATATAACTTTGAAATATTCAATATGAATTTTTAGGAAGAATAAACTATAGGTAAAATAATCCCCATCAGCTGGGATCATTAAATTAAATAAAACAATATTTTTTCATGTTTTTGAAGATTTAACATCCATTGAAATTGCATGTCAATATTCAGTGCAGATTCAATATTGTTTGTAAACACAGACATGTGCAGAGAGGTTGAGCTGGAAAAGTTGTCTTTTTCACACTTTCAAAGGCTTTGTGATGGAAATATCTATGAAATAAGGTAATTTAAAGAATATCTGGTGTATAATTTTTGAGATATTAGCTGACAGGTGCCACAGGAGGTCTATGGGAAAGTCTTTAGTTTTCTGCAACCTATAGCGCCAAAACGTCGTAAAATCAGGCAGAATGTTATGTCATGTCGCACACAACGTTGAGTATCGAAGAGTTTTATCTCTTTACAAAAGGGGTTTTACGACGACATTAACAAAATTGCACACTGATTTGTATAACTTTCATTAGTTAGTATAAGCTGTGGTAAATACTAAGTTCATGATCTAGATCTAGATGACTTTATAATAAATAAAATAGTTTCAGTCAATAAAACCTGCGTAGTGTTACAGATTTAACTCAACCAATCAAAATCGTTCCAGGTTGTATGACACTTTTGTCATACTACAGAATATTACATGGGTGTTCGACACTGCTATATTACATGGGTGTTCGACACTGCTATATTACATGGGTGTTCGACACTGCTATATTACATGGGTGTTCGACACTGCTATATTACATGGGTGTTCGACACTGCTATATTACATGGGTGTTCGACACTGCTATATTACATGGGTGTTCGACACTGCTATATTACATGGGTGTTCGACACTGCTATATTACATGGGTGTTCGACACTGCTATATTACATGGGTGTTCGACACTGCTATATTACATGGGTGTTCGACACTGCTATATTACATGGGTGTTCGACACTGGTAACAAGGGACGTTACGTGATAAAAAATTACATGAAACTCCTATTATATAAATATTGTATGAAACGTTTCAAATGAGAATTATATGTGCCTCCTTACAGTGCTCACGCTACTATACGCCATGGTCGCCATGGCGGTGTCATAGTACTTCGGATGGTACATAATTTCGGATATTTTTTTATTATTTTTTATTATAATCGAATGAGAAAAACTGTCCTTTACAAATACATGTTGGTGGAAAGAAAAACGATATATAGATGACAGATACATAAAGTATATTTCTATTCATTATTTAATCCATCATTCTTTTTTTTATCAATGTGTAAGGAGTTCCTGGAATCCTACTTATAAATGAATTCTAGTCTAGGCTCCTACTTCTTTCACTTGGAGAAAGTGGTGACAAAAAGAAAAATATAGCCAGAGGAGGCCCTGATAGTCTAATAAAACCTGATTGAAAATTTGGCTCTTACGACTGACCAAATTTTCTTGCGCATTAAAGTTGGCTATTACTTTCTTAACTAAAAAATGTGTGGCTATTAATTTAAAATGGCCAGTGTGAGCACTGTCCTTATATAGGCATCTTATGAATCATATGCAAATGCAATCATATGATTATTATATATGGCAGAATTGCCTACTCCTTTATCGGTACAAATAATGCACACCATGTGTTTGTAAACGGACGAGGAAAAATTAGGACAACGCAGGGTTTGAACTCGGAATGATTGCATGTGAAGCGGGCGCTCTAACGATATCGCCGTAAAAGCTAGCTCTGAGGCAAGACAGTAGTAACGCACTTATAAACCTATCTGTTTACATACCCACCAACTGTTATTGGGACAACCGGGGTTATGTGTGGTGACTGGGTGATTATAACACCATTCTCGCTTGCCAGAGTATCGCAATGTTGACACGGGAGATGTGAGAATGATAACACTAATTTGACACTGTAAGCCCCGTGTGGTTCCCTCGGAGATGTGAGAATGATAACACTAGTTTGACACTGTAAGCCCCGTGTGGTTCCCTCGGAGATGTGAGAATGATAACACTAATTTGACACTGTAAGCCCCGTGTGGTTCCCTCGGAGATGTGAGAATGATAACACTAATTTGACACTGTAAGCCCCGTGTGGTTCCCTCGGAGATTTGAGAATGATAACACTAGTTTGACACTGTAAGCCCCGTGTGGTTCCCTCAGAGATTTGAGAATGATAACACTAGTTTGACACTGTAAGCCCCATGTGGTTCCCTCGGAGATGTGAGAATGATAACACTAATTTGACACTGTAAGCCCCGTGTGGTTCCCTCGGAGATGTGAGAATGATAACACTAATTTGACACTGTAAGCCCCGTGTGGTTCCCTCGGAGATGTGAGAATGATAACACTAATTGGACACTGTAAGCCCCGTGTGGTTCCCTCGGAGATGTGAGAATGATAACACTAATTTGACACTGTAAGCCCCGTGTGGTTCCCTCGGAGATTTGAGAATGATAACACTAGTTTGACACTGTAAGCCCCGTGTGGTTCCCTCGGAGATGTGAGAATGATAACACTAATTTGACACTGTAAGCCCCGTGTGGTTCCCTCGGAGATTTGAGAATGATAACACTAGTTTGACACTGTAAGCCCCGTGTGGTTCCCTCGGAGATGTGAGAATGATAACACTAATTTGACACTAAGCCCCGTGTGGTTCCCTCGGAGATGTGAGAATGATAACACTAATTTGACACTGTAAGCCCCGTGTGGTTCCCTCGGAGATGTGAGAATGATAACACTAATTTGACACTGTAAGCCCCGTGTGGTTCCCTCGGAGATTTTAGAATGATAACACTAGTTTGACACTGTAAGCCCCGTGTGGTTCCCTCGGAGATGTGAGAATGATAACACTAATTTGACACTGTAAGCCCCGTGTGGTTCCCTCGGAGATTTGAGAATGATAACACTAGTTTGACACTGTAAGCCCCGTGTGGTTCCCTCGGAGATGTGAGAATGATAACACTAATTTGACACTGTAAGCCCCGTGTGGTTCCCTCGGAGATGTGAGAATGATAACACTAATTTGACACTGTAAGCCCCGTGTGGTTCCAGGGCAGGAATAGCGCCACTGCTTATCCAGGTAAAATCCCCTCAAATTCATGTTGATTGTGTCACTTTCGACATATTCATTTATAGGTCTTCATCATGATCCCCGTATTGTTTTAGGTGCTGACTACTTGAATTGTGGCAGAAAACTGCATATTGTTATCTAGATGTAATTGGAGAGTGAGCCTGGAATGTTAATTTCTTTTGGCGCCATATAACCTGTTCGTGTTGGTGCACTGTAAAACCCCAATTCAGCTCAACGTGACACTATAAATTAAACAAAAATATATAGCGTCAATTGGTTTTATTTTTGTTTAGGGTAGAATACTTGTTATTTATCATTCAGTCGCTGGTATAGGGCCAGTTGACTGGGGCGGTTCAACTTTTTATTTTTCATTGTAACATGATGATTTTCATTTCCTATTGTGGCTGCAGAATGTAGCATATTAATTTCTTCAATTACCCTGAATTTCTTATCAACATTTTTATCGGCTTCAATTAAAAAAATCATGTTATTATGACTTATAGTTGAAATATTTCAATAAATTTGACAAAAAACAAAATACTGTTTTCTGATGCTTTTGAATTGTTAGTTATTTTTACAGTAAAACACTTAATATTGCCTAGAATGCATGTGATATCTCACTCTGTTAGACCAAAACTCACAGAAGTTCGTGTATTCTAAAGTTTAAAATCCGTGAGACTTGGACATCTTACTGAAAAAATTGTGAATTGAAAACAAATTAAAAAGCTATTAAATGACATGTCCTAGTTTATTATTAAATGCTTTAAAAAGTTTAAATATATGAAACTATTTGATAAAACCTCAATTATACCTTATTTTTATAGAACTCACATATTTTGGACAAATCTCCCTTAAAATATACCTAAATCTCCCAGATTGTGACTTCTGAAGTTTCACAGGTATGTTCAGCAGCATGGGTGGTGGCTATGCTACAGTATACAAAGATATTTTATAAATATTTTCTTTCCAGAAACCACTTTCTTCTGAGTGCTTATAAGTTAGTTTCTGATCTGTTTTTCCTATGAAAATCCAGTTTTAGCAGTTAGTGAAATGTACCTTATAGGAAATTAATAAAATCAACAATAAGGTGTTAAAATCTAAATCGAAACCTTTATTCGATTTACCTGTATTCTGAACGCCCACATTGTATCAATAGCCACGCTACTTTGTCAACTTCCAATAATTGAAATCTTTTTCTTATATAAAATTAGATTGTGTTTTCTTTTGTTGTTTGTAAAATCTGGTTTCACCCGGACTACTGTAAATAAACACTCGTGACACAGGCATATGTTTTGTTTGATTTATAAAACTTACCCCCACACAAAGGAGAATTATTATTGGAAATTAAAATCCACCCAGTTTCGTACAAGCTACTCAATTGTTTATATATAAACAGTTTCAAAAATATTTAGAAGAAAACAAATGCATATATCTTGGTTAGAAACTATATAAATGGAAGTTTTTTTTATATTTCTTTACAATATTCAACAGAACATTTAAAATACAATTTTGATGAAAGGGGCTCTCTGCAATCTCAGGGTCTTTCAAAATAATTTTATTTACAAATACACCAGATTGCTGTGTGTCCCTTTAAATCTTGACATTTACAAAATTGTCAAAATATTTACCCCCCACCCCCCACCCCCACCCACACACACACACACACACCACCACCACCACCACACCATCCCACCTCCCGATTATTTTTTTTGCATATGTCTGTGTTGTAGTTTTGTTTTATCAATCTACAATCTATATCAATGATGCGCCCCCGCTCTGCCCTCCATTGGTTTATGGGCTCCTCTTACATGGAGGACAGGGGGAGGGGAATTGTTTTCATTTTATCTTCCATTATTTGGATATAAATTTTTTGATTTGAACGCAATCATTTATATATAAAACAATTTAGATTAAATTCAGATATACAGATGAAATATCAATTAAAAGAAACGAAATGAGGCCCAAAAAAATTGCTAGATTCTCATCCCCTACATCCCCGAGTTGCATTTCGACCACAAATTTCTTTAAAATGACAGTAATTTTGGATTTTTGATAAAAAATAAAAATAAATGTCACACCCTGTCGCAAATTTTACTATAATTTGTATGAGGTTCTAACAATAACTTTATACCGGCCCGAGTTTCTATACCCGCACGGCCCCCAACCCCACCCCACATTGTTTTAGCCTTGTTTTCTGATGGTATATACTGGCTATATAATTTATTATTCTCTGAAAAATCGATTAGTCGAGCTGATCAGTTCTCCGACAACTCTTTTTTTATTAGGCACCCACTAAATTTAAGAATTGAATTGAGGGTTTTACAGTGCACCAACACAAAATGGTTTTATGGTGCCAGCAGGAAAAATTCCAGCCCACTCTCCATTTACATGTATACTGAACCAAACGGCTAACGCACCAGTAGACAATACCTTTAATATCTCAATAATAACAATAAATCAAAACAAATTTCATTCTGAACGAGACAAATATCTGGTCAATAACGAATGTAAATTAAAAAAACACATTCAAATCACCTGTCTCCAACGGTACCAGTCGGCATATAATAAGTTCATACATAAAAGGAATTGTCTACTGGTGCGTTAGCTGTTTGGTTCACTATAGATTTAAAACAACGCAGAATGGGCCTAGAATCTTCTCACATGCAGAGCTGCAGAGTCGCTGCAAATTCTTTTGTTGACGCTCCATTTTTCGCTGTAGCCAGTATCATTGTTTTCTGCTGGTCGAAGACCTTTAATGAACATGAAAAAAATGACAAAATGTTGAATTTGTGGGGAGTCTTCCCATTTACCTGGTTAAGCAGTTGCCCTATTCTGACCCAAGAACCGTACGGGGTTTAAATTTCAGAAAACATTTTAAACAAACATAATTTTTTGGGCATCAATACGTTTTGAACAAATTGTTTCAAACTGAAATACATTTGATCTCATATATCGTTATGACCTTTCAAACCACCAACTCAAAACTGACATTTTTGTCTCGTCCAAGATAGTATATCTCAACAACCGCTGCCCGAAATATTCTGAAACGTTGTCAGATGCTGTGTTGGGTCAAGGGACATCACGTAATGCCAAAATTACCAAGGTCAATGTCAGATTTTGCGTTATTTTCCCAAAACTTCACCTCGGTTATGTAACTTAACCTCAGTTAACTTTATGTGATTGCCTCACTTTATGTGTTTGATATTTGGTCATATGTATTATTGGCATTGGTAGACATCGCCGAATGACAAAAATACCAAGGTCAAGGTCATGTTTTGCGTTATTTACCATAAACAACAGTTTGGCTATGTAATAAACACAACAGCAAAAATACCAGAGGTTTCCTACCAAGATAGTTCTTTCTTGGTTGGTTACCAAGATAGTTTTATTGAAATTAAAGGTCTCATTCTAATTCCCACTTGGTAACAGGTTGTATGATATGATGTGAATTTCATGATTTTGCTGAACATTTGTATCGTCGCACCATTATGGTCCATTGACATTAGGCAGAGTTAGTGCAGAGTTAGTACAGAGTTAGTGCCCTTTAATGAGTTAATAATGAATAAATAATCTTGTCTGGACTACCCCTCCTAAACTTAACTGATTTAATGGATTCTTGCTAGGTATATTAGGGATTCTTGCTAGGTATATTAGGGATTCTTGCTAGGTATTTTAGGGATTCTTGCTAAGTATTTTAGGGATTCTTGCTAAGTATTTTAGGGATTCTTGCTAGGTATTTTTAGGGATTCTTGCTAGGTATTTTAGGGATTCTTGCTAGGTATTTTAGGGATGAAATATGCTATAATTTGGCCTCTTTAACACGAGAGGGCCTTTATTTTTCATCAGATCTTATCCAGCTTTACCAGATTGCTAATAGCAATGAAAGCTCAGACGAGTTCGAAAACCAGCCAGATCGGGACCAGTAACACCAGAGTTGGGGCCTTGATTTAGTTGAAAAATCTATTTTGCCTCGTTAAGACGACAGGGCCTTCGTTTGGCTGGATTTCAAAGAAACTGCAGGGATGATTAGTACCAGGGCCTAGCTGTGCATATCGTTGCCGTGTTCCGGTTTAATGAATGTTGGCAGAGTTATGACCCTTTAAAGGTTTTAAAGACATTTTTAAAGGAAGATCAGTAACACGCCGTGTTGCGCATGTCGTCGCCGTGTTCCGGTTGAATGAAATTTGGCGGAGTTATGACCCTTTAAAGGTTTTAATACACAAACTTTGTCCGGGCTAGTTATCCTGAAACCCTTGCCAGATTTCAACGAAACTTTGCAGGGATGATCAGTACCAAGCTTAGTTGTGCTTGTCATCACCGTGTTCCGGATGAAAGATTTTTTACGGAGTTATGGCCCTTTAAAGGTTTTAATACACAAACTTTGTCCTGATTAGTTCTTCTGAACCCCTGGCCGGATTTCAACGAATCTGTGCAGGGAGGATGATCAGTATCAAGCCTAGCTGTGCATATCATCACCGTGTTCCGGTTTAATTAATGTTGGCGGAGTTATGTCCCTTTAAAGCTTTTAATACACAAACTTTGTCCAGTGTGGTCTCTTCTGAACTCCGGGCCGGATTTTAACGAATCTTTGCAGGGAGGATGAGTGCCAACCCCAGCTGCGCATATACTCACCATAAGAGCCATTTTAGCCAATTTGATATTTTAGTCTTCCAATCTTCGTGAAACTTGGCAGGAAATATCAGTATGTTGTCTAGTAACGCATATTACCATGGTGTTCCGGTTAATGCATTTTGTCAGAGATACGGTGTTTTGAAGTTTTTCAGACATAAAGCGGTTTTGCTCAACTCAGTTTTTTTTTCGATTTTCATGAAACTTGATAGGAAGTAACAGTATGTTGTTTAGTAGGCATATTATCAGAACGTTCCAGTTGAATGTTTTTTGGTGAAGTTACATGACTTCAAAGATTTTCTAGTGTTAAACGTTTCAGTTCATCCCCGACAGTTTTCTTCCAATGTTTGAAACTTGATAGGAAATATCAGTATATATTGTCTAGTAGCGTGTATTTTCAGAGTGTTCTGGTTAATGGTTTTTGGCAGAGTCACGGGACTTTGAAGTTTTTCAAGTGTAACTCTTTTCTGCTCAACTCCTCCTATACTTTTCTTACGATTTTCATGAAACTTAGAAGTATCCGTATGATGTCTAGTAGCCCATATTACTAGGAAGTTCCAGTTGAATGCTTTTTGGCGAAGTTACGGAACTTCGAAGA
>JAWPHD010013129.1:0-70637 GCA_037043455.1 Cyrtodaria siliqua
ACACTGGAATACCACCCTGCAGATAAATGACATGATACCCCACCCAGTTCTGCCACACTGGAATACCACCCTGCAGATAAATGACATGATACCCCACCCAGTTCTGCCACACTGGAATACCACCCTGCAGATAAATGACATGATACCCCACCCAGTCATGCCACACTGGAATACCACCCTGCAGATACATGACATTATACCCCACCCAGTCATGCCACACTGGAATACCACCCTGCAGATACATGATATGATACCCCACCCAGTCATGCCACATTGGAATACCACCCTGCAGATAAATGACATGATACTCCACCCAGTCATGCCACACTGCAATATCACCCTGCAGATAAATGACATGATACCCCACCCAGTCATGCCACACTGGAATACCACCCTGCAGATAAATGACATGATACCCCACCCAGTCACACTGGAATACCACCCTGCAGATAAATGACATGATACCCCACCCAGTCATGCCACACTGGAATACCACCCTGCAGATAAATGACATGATACCCCACCCAGTCATGCCACACTGGAATACCACCCTGCAGATAAATGACATGATACCCCACCCAGTCACATTATACATCTGGCCGGCCAGTCCTAAAATTACCCTGTATATGCTGAACATCAAGCAAGGGAGCTGCTTGTACCAAATTTTATGAAGTTTTTGGTATGGCCAGGACCTCCTGCATGAGGGGATGCTCCACTACTAAGTAACACCCGGGTTAAAGTAAAAATAAAATCAACAGAACCCAGGACCTCCTGTATGTGTGGCGGTCACTCTACCACTAGGCCACGCCATGGTAACTTACAAAAGAACCTTCAACAGTTCAACAGAACCCAGGACCTCCTGCATGGAAGGTGGACACTCTAACACTAGGCCACGCCATGGTTAACTTACAAAAGAATCTTCAACAGTTCAACAGAACCCAGGATCTCCTGCATGCAAGGTGGATGCTGTACCACTAGGCCACGCCATGGTTACTTACAAAAGAACCTTCAACAGTTCAACAGAACCCAGGACCTCCTGCATGCAAGGTGGACACTGTACCACTAGGCCACGCCATGGTTACTTACAAAAGAACCTTCAACAGTTCAACAGAACCCAGGACCTCCTGCATGCAAGGTGGACGCTGTACCACTAGGCCATGCCATGGTTAATTACAAAAGAACCTTCAACAGTTCAACAGAACCCAGGATCTCCTGCATGCGAGGTGGATGCTGTACCACTAGGCCATGCCATGGATACTTACAAAAGGACCTTCAACAGTTCAACAGAACCCAGGACCTCCTGCATGCAAGGTGGACGCTGTACCACTAGGCCATGCCATGGATACTTACAAAAGGACCTTCAACAGTTCAACAGAATCCAGGATCTCCTGCATGCGAGGTGGATGCTGTACCACTAGGCCATGCCATGGTTACTTACAAAAGAACCTTCAACAGTTCAACAGAACCCAGGACCTCCTGCATGCAAGGTGGACGCTGTACCACTAGGCCATGCCATGGTTAATTACAAAAGAACCTTCAACAGTTCCACAGAGCCCAGGACCTCCTGCATGCAAGGTGGACGCTGTACCACTAGGCCACGCCATGGTTATTTACAAAAGAATCTTCAACAGTTCAACAGAACCGGACCTCCTGCATGCGAGGTGGACCCTCTATCACTAGGCCACGCCATGGTTACTTACAAAAGAACCTTCAACAAAAAATTTTCAACAGAAAATCCTTGCTCCCACCTGTTCAGATGTTTATTCAATTTGTGTTGGCACATTCCCCCAAAAACTATTTTAAGTCTGATGAAGACATCATTTTACAAGTTGCCTACATTTAAATTTGCAGTTTAGAAAAAAACAGTCTTTGATAAGGCACAACAATTGCTTTGTTGACATGAGCATATTCTGCCGGATTAATACACCGTTTTTGTTTTATTACTTAACAATACTGTTTATATCAGACACTCCGTGTGGGTGTGCAGGTAAAGGCAGCAGACGAGAATAAGATATGATCAAGAGGATACTTAAATGATAAGCGGCAAAAATATGCAAGGTTTTCCACTTTCATTGTTCATTATTGTTTATGTAAAAGAAGAAGAAACTTGCCGCTCCCTTTGCCAGATAGGCAGTCATAATATAAAATTGTTGCGATCATCATTGCCAATATTTGCCTGCAGAATAAAGAGGCACATGCTTTTATCGATTTGAATACTTTCTATTTAATAGGTTGATATTTTATTTAAAATTATAATTATTTTGCAATTTTCCTAAAATGCGCAACATTTTGAAAAAACAAACTGCATGAAAAAACATTAACTGACATTAAATTTCATAATATTGTTTTCTCGTTAAAGTAAAATTACCTCAGCCATTTGAATTGGTGTTTGGCTAAAATATGGCATAAAATGCACATTAAATCTAAATAAATGTGTCATATTTGAATAATTTAAAAGATGAGAATGTGGGGTTAACAGGTAAGTTATACTAATTATTTTACGAGGGCCAATTAACAAAACACTAATTTATATCAAAGAAAATACATGAACTATGTTTTCAGATGATTAAATTGGAAATTTCGTTGGACATTATTTTTCTTGAGCATTCTCAATATAAACAATTTTTGAAGGTTGATCGGTTGTTTATAAAGGCTTGACTTAGTTAAACTAGGTTTGTACAGGTTTGTACAGGTTTGTACTCATCAGTAACGTAATGACTCGCAGTTTGAGTTTGCGTTATTTATACCTATGTTTGCCGTCTATGAAGTAGTAGGCATATTTTTGCCGTTACGTAATTTATTTGCCATTGGCAGTAAATTTTTGCCGTGGAGGCAAAAATTATGAGTACCTTTGCATGATGTTGTATATATGGGGCAATTTTGTCAATGTTTTTGACAAGAAATGTTTATTTGGTTGGGTTGGTATTATGCAGCATTTTGATAATTTTGTTATTTATCAATAAAAGTATTCTTCACACTAGTTTCATACAGTTTCCCAATACAGCTTCTTTTTGCGTGCATCTTGGAGATATTTTGTGTAAGTAAGTATTCCTTTATAGAGGGTGACTCAACTGGCATAGCCAATCTTCCTTGAGGCCTTCTTATTAACATATTTACAAATATGAAACAACAAGTAAACGTAAGCTATCAAATAAAAGGCATAATACATGATGAACACAAAGCATACGAGTTCAGTGTGATATTTTAAAATGAAACGATGTCCAAAATCAATCGATATAAAACATAAATATACTTAGTATACATAAACATTGATACACTTGCATAATGTATTATAGTGTATACATCACAACTACTTTCTACCCATGTAATTAACAATATGTAAGAACAAAATAGATTCTGCATTCAAATTTGATTTTCACTTTTTATCCACTTCAAGCCTTTTGTAGGACAATATATTCAATGATATAGAGCTTTTAATTTAGAGTGGAATACTATTCCATACCAAAGTTCCAGGATATGATAAGCTCTCTTTGAACAGTTTGTTGTTTGGCTTAGGTATTACAAAAATTCTATTTGCAATTGATCTCAGGTGCATTGAAGTATTTTGCACTTTAATTACTTTCATATTAAACTTTTAATATGTACTGAATATAAATCACATGTTAAGTATTATTTTTATCAACAAAACAGCAGGAGTTGCACGTGAGTGGAAATTAAACCATGCTAATGTAAGCGCAGTTAGTATTTTATCAGAAACAATACAAGCACGCATTGCACTCGAATATGCTACCGGTACAGTTAAAGTAGTTACTGTTTTATCAAAAACAATACAAGCATGCATTGCACGTGAATATGCTACCGGTACAATTAAAGTAGTTACTGTTTTATCAAAAACAATACAAGCATGCAATGCACGTGAATATGCTACTGGTACAGTTAAAGCAGTTACTGTTTTATCAAAAACAATACAAGCAAGCATTGCACGTGAATATGCTACTGGTAATTTATTTAGAGTGGAATACTATTCCATACCAAAGTTCCAGGATATGATAAGCTCTCTTTGAATAGTTTTTTGTTTAATTGGCTTAGGTATTACAAAAATTCTATTTGTAATTGATCTCAGGTGCATTGAAGTATTTTGCACTTTAATTACTTTCATATTAAACTTTTAATATGTACTGAATATAAATCACATGTTAAGTATTATTTTTATCAACAAAACAGCAGGAGTTGCACGTGAGTGGAAATTAAACCATGCTAATGTAAGCGCAGTTAGTATTTTATCAGAAACAATACAAGCACGCATTGCACTCGAATATGCTACCGGTACAGTTAAAGTAGTTACTGTTTTATCAAAAACAATACAAGCACGCATTGCACGTGAATATGCTACCGGTACAGTTAAAGTAGTTACTGTTTTATCAAAAACAATACAAGCACGCATTGCACGTGAATATGCTACTGGTACAGTTAAAGCAGTTACTGTTTTATCAAAAACAATACAAGCACACAATGCACGTGAATATGCTACTGGTACAGTTAAAGCAGTTACTGTTTTATCAAAAACAATACAAGCACGTATTGCACGTGAATATGTTACCGGTAATGTTAAAAGTAATAAGTGTTTTATCCGAAACAATACAAGCACGCATTGCACGTGAATATGCTACTGGTACAGTTAAAGCAGTTACTGTTTTATCAAAAACAATACAAGCACGCATTGCACGTGAATATGCTACCAGTAATGCTAATTAAAGTAGTTAGTGTTTTATCAGAAACAATATACCATGGTAACTATGGCACTTAGACCTCTATTAACTGAGAATTGAGAGATGAAGCTGTTAACTTTGGTAAACAAGCACATTATCTATACAGCCCGCTGTTTTCATTATCATTCTGCAAAGGAATGAGAGGTGGAGAAATATCCTTATTATACACTAATTTAAGTTCCGGCTTGTATTACCCTTCCCACCCCCACCAATGGGGAGAATGGTAACTTCAGTGGTGTTGTTTTCTTTAAATAAATACTTCTTTATATTTATATGTAAGCAGTGATTTTCCTTTGTGTTTTGTTTCACTTCTTAATATTAATGAGTTATAAAATAATATATTACACTTTGTTTAAGAATTATTTTGCTTATGTTTATCAATTTAATCTGGGACGGTATGCGAGTGGTTTTACGCTGAAAACCACTCACATACCGTCCCAGATTGAAAATCTTAGCATGGTTATCTCAATTCTAATGCTTTCCATTTAAATGCCAGAAATATAAAGTAAAATTATACATACACACTTGTTTTTCTAAGAAAACTCAAATTCATCGGTAACGTCATTTTGTTAACGTCATCCAATGACGTCGCTTATTACAACGTTATGTGACGTCACATATTTTTCAGATGGTAAATCGGGCGTTTTACGGTCACAATTTTAGACGTTAACCAATGGAAAAACGTGTTACATAATAGTTGCATTAGAATGGTCATTTCATAGCTTTTGTAAGACAAAATTATCTCCAAAGCCTCATGTACAAAATTATCTCCAAAGCCTCATGTACAATATCCCCGTGTGGTTGCCGGGTAGAATACAAACAACCACTGCAAACACACCGTCACATGCAGAGGGGTAGGACCCCCTCCCCCCATTCATATTCATTTTGTAATTTTTTGTTCATGCTCATTAAAGGTCTTCATCATCACCCCTGCATTGTTTCAGGTGCCATCTCGCTCACATCACTAAGAGCAGTGCAGAAAAACTTTAAACGTCGCTCCAACGTAAATGGAGTTTCTACAACAGAATTTGCAGCAACTCTGCAGTTCAGGATCAGAAGGTCCTAGGCCCATTCTCCATATTTTATCTCGATGTACATGGAGGATGAGCCCGGCATGTTCATGCCTGTTAGGCGACATATAACCTTTCATGTGTTGGTGTGCCTTAAAACCCAATTCAATTCAATTCAATTGATGTTCAATAAAATAATGTCTACATTAAATTTTAAAGACTGTAGCTGTTAGTTATTTAAATTCCTTTCAGGAAACGAACTAAATTCCCTCAAATCACAGCTTATCGGTATCCTGACTCTGCACTTCTGAAATGTTCCGGAGAGAAAGTTCCTCTGTAGGATCAGGATGTGCCAAGTTTGAATGATACAAACAAGTGAAACAATGTCTATGTCCCAGTACTTAACTGGTAATATTGCTTTAATAGATGGTAGATAAACCTGACGGATGTTAATCAATCAGTAATCTGTTTAAGTAATGTACTGTGACCTGAAATAAAGAGTTTTTAATTCATAGCATATTCACAGGAAAAAGAAACTCAATACAAAAACTTCATTTACTTCAAGGGATGTTTTGTGCCATACAAATAACTGGTTCATAATAATTACTACCTTGATAATCTCTAAAGACCACCTCACTTCCTTGTACTGGTGTACCTTATTACAAAGCACTCGCAGATATGCTCAAGAAATTCCAACCATTCAGAGGTAATCCCCAGGAGTTTTACGCTATCTGCCTACTTACAAAATAACTCTGAAAATAGATTCTGCAGTTTCCTGTGAGCTAATAATTATCCCTATGTGTTTGTTTTTTATAATATTTTCATACATTTTCCTGATAATATTACCATAACGGTCAGTATTTAGTTTGAAATATTCTTTAATCACGTATATACCGAACCACAATCTGTCTTAGAAACTCTCCCCCAATCCCATCCCCACAACCCATACCTAAGGGGTTAATTAAGCTGATATTTGCTAGTGAATTTCAACAAAAAACTTCAAATAATATGCTTGTACATTTCCCTACTCTTGTTTGAGTTTGTTGCTTCCAAGGGATCTACTTTTCAATATTTATTGACATTCACACTAGTGTTTGTTTAGTGCTGTGTGGCAGTCGTAAAAAGTTGTTTTATTACTTACTGGTCCTTTGGGATCATCAAGCCCAATCTGTGTTGCTTTAAAGTATAATATCACTTAAGCCAGTGCTAGGAGGCATGAGAGGTGTTGCACTTTACATTACCTCTCATGAACAGACTCAATAAAACCGTGTCTGCTACTTTTACCTCTTGTTTGTGTTTGTTGCTTCCAAGGGATCATCTTTTCAATATTTATACTGAAACAGACTTTTATTGAATTATCTGATATTATTAGGTATTATGTTTTAACAGTTCTGATCTAAATGGCATCCATGTCCATCACTCTGACACAAATGGGTACAACTAACACCTGGGTAGCTATAAAAACCTTTATCAACACATCGCCTAACACCAGGGTGCGCTATCAAAACCTATATCAACACATCGCCTAACACCAGGGTTAGTAAGCTAACAAAATACTCTGAGGAAGCTCTAGACAGCATTGTCACTTTGGACTGGCTTATCTAATTATTTCATCACCATGGTATCTATTTCTGTGGATATTGTTACACAATGTTTTTCTTCAAACAATCAATCTGTCAGATTTGGTGGATGCTGTTGCTTTATGATCTATTTCCCTATGGTTTTACGACTGTTTCATAATAAAGATCATTTCACATATACACCGAAAGTGAAACGAAACCGAACCGAACAAATTAGGATGTACTACCGCAAACGAGGGTTTCCACATATACGTTGAAAGCGAAACGAAAGCGAAACGAAAACATGCACGAATTGGATTTCTAATTTTCTTCGGTCTCAAATAGGTCGCTATTTTTAGAGATTCGGATCAAAATTCGGCTTTTATGTGAAAGCACTAGCCAATTCCGAAATGACAAAAAACGGCTTCGGTTCGGTTTCGTTTCGGTTTCGGTGTATATGTGAAACGGCCTATACCCAGTTTTCCTTGGTTATCATAATCAGGTGAATGCTCCTCTAGCTAACATGGCTTTTCTAACAATGGAGTATTCTGTCAATCAGAATGACATAACCTAGTATCATCTGCAAAGCAGTATCAGAGAAGGAAAGCTTCCCCTCACACCACAAGCAAATTTCCAAAATGTGTCTCCATCTATGGATTAAGGACTCATAATCTACTATACGATACACCATCCAGGGCACGAAAATTCCACTCGTCCGCTCGCTATGACGAATGCTCATTGATGCAGGACGAGTAGAAATTCAGATAAATATATCAATTTGGCCATTCAAATATTGCGTAGGACAAGTAACTGAGAAACAAATTTTCTTGCCCTGACCATCTTTTGATTATATGTACCATGTCATTATCTCAAGCCATTTAAGAGTAATATATCTGACATAAAAACTGCATGGCCTTGACCCATAACCTTGACCTTTGCATGCAACCCCGAAATTTGCGCGACACACAATGTCTATTGAGAACACAAATAAAGTTTCACAGCATTATCTGAAGTGATTTAGGAGTTTAAGATCAGATTGGATTTAAAATTCTGATACAGTTTACAGAATTTATCATGTTCACAACCTAATATTCCCTTATTTAAACACAATCCGGGCCAATAACAGTTTTCTAAAATTATCACATGCACAAACTGCTTATTTTTTAATTATCATAAATGGATTTTGCTCATGGTCAAATTCATCAGGGATCTTATTGAAACAAACCTTCATGTCAAAGCAAAACCTGTGTACTGAAGTTATCTCATTCACAATGTGTCTTAACTTTAAAATGGTTTCACTAAGAGTCCACACATGTTTTATTATAACCCAAATGAAGTGAATGGTTTTCCCTGGTTCGTTGGCTGAATGATATTTTACGTCATTTGTCGTCAAATTGTTTGTGGTGGAGGCAGACCACCAACTTTTCCCTGGATAGAGCCAGTATGGTGTACCTCCAGCCATCCATTTGTGGGGATACTCCATGAATATCGATACATTATTAAGAACGTCCATGTTTTAGGTAAACCAATGTTGCGAAAAATAATAATTATCTAATAATATATGTGATCGAACCACTGAATGAACCCGACCAGGGAACAGTAAATAGGTAAAAATAATATTCAGCAAAAACAAGAGTATCATAATCTGTTTATATAATAGGTAATATTAGGACTAGCCCAATAGAAGCCTATGGAATAACCCCTCAGCGCGCAGTATAACAGCCAATCAGCAATAGGAGCATATTATATAACTCCCTCGAAACTAGAAATTAAAGACTGTTTGTATAACAAATAAACATAACTTCCATCACATCACAATAAAACATTGTAATTGCAAAGTAGTAAGTACCAAAACAAGTGTCTGCCTTAGTGGCACCCTTTAGCGAATTGTAGATAGAATGATGTGTTTCTGAATTGGCTGATGTTATTTTATAGCTGCAGAAGCATTGATCACCAGTACAATGTTGTAGTATAGTATACAAGACTGGAATCGCTTGATTGTTGTAGTACAAGTATGGAAGGTGTGCATACCTACCAGACAGGAATGTATCATTACAAATAGCTATGAATCATAATAACTGACATGAATCAAATACCCATTTTCTAAAATTCTATTGTAGGTATACTGTAGGTTCAGAAAATAATGTATTTAATGAAGACATTATAGTCTGTATAATGGCTATATGAATTGGAGCAGCATTTCACCACAATAAAACTAATTTACCCACATTCATGACTGCAGTTTGTGAGATTATCTGTACATGATTTCCTTCCTATAGTAATAATCAATAGCAACCTAGCTACAAAATCTAAAAGACAGGAAATAAAAACAGGACTTACAGACACCTAAAACAGGAGCGATAACAACAGGACTTACAGACACCTAAAACAGGAAAGATAACAAAGGACTTACAGACACCTAAAACAGGGGCGATAACAACAGGACTTACAGACACCTAAAACAGGGGCGATAACAACAGGACTTACAGACACCTAAAACAGGAGCGATATCAACAGGACTTACAGACACCTAAAACAGGAAAGATAACAAAGGACTTACAGACACCTAAAACAGGAGCGATAACAACAGGACTTACAGACACCTAGAACAGGGGATATAACAAAGGACTTACAGACACCTAAAACAGGGGAGCTAACAAAAGGACTTACAGACACCTAAAACAGGAGCGATAACATCAGGACTTACAGACACCTAGAACAGGGGAGATAACAAAGGACTTACAGACACCTAAAACAGGGGAGCTAACAAAAGGACTTACAGACACCTAAAACAGGTGATATAACAAAGGACTTACAGACACCTAAAACAGGGGAGATAACAAAAGGACTTACAGACACCTAAAACAGGTGATATAACAAAGGACTTACAGACACCAAGAACAGGGGAGATAACAAAGGACTTACAGACACCTAAAACAGGGGAGCTAACAAAAGGACTTACAGACACCTAAAATAGGGGAGCTAACAAAAGGACTTATAGACACCTAAAACAGGGGAGCTAACAAAAGGACTTACAGACACCTAAACAGGGGAGATAACAAAGGACTAACAGACACCTAAAACAGGAGAGATAACAACAGGACTTACAGGTGAGACACCTTACAGACACCTTACAGACACCTAAAACAGGAGAGATAACAACAGGACTTACAGACACCTAAAACAAGGAAGATAACAAAGGACTTACAGACACCTAAAACAGGAGAGATAACAACAGGACTTACAGACACCTAAGACAGGGAAGAAAACAAAGGACTTACACACACCTAAAACAGGAGAGATAACAACAGGACTTACAGACACCTAAAACAGGGGAGATAACAATAGGACTTACAAACACCTAAAAAGGGGAGATAATGGCAATTACAGACACTTAAAAGAGGGAGATACAGACATTTAGCTAGAAGTACAAGCTAACTATAAAGCGTGAAGACACGGGGTGCAATCCTTCATGAATTATGTAGCAGTTTTTTTCTTTTAAAGTGTTAACGTTTAAGAAAAGAGGCATAAATCTGCATTGGATAATTGATAAGGAAGAACTGTATAAAGTATCATGATCATAGGTCAATATTTTGCCAAGTTATGAGCTAGGTTAGGTTTCAGGTTTATGAAAGAGGGGCATAACTCTGCCAAAATGAATGTCAGAGTTATTGGACATGTGTAACGACATGCCTTCTGTTAAGATGAATACGTGTGTGAAGTTTCATGAATATAGGTCAAATACTTTTCAAGTTATGGCCAGTTATGGGCTTGGTAAGGTTGCAGGTGAAAGTTTTATGAAAAGGAGCATAACTCTGCTGAAATGAAAGTCAGAGTTATTGGTCATGGGTAACAATATTCTGTATGGTAAGATGAATAAGTGTGTAAAGTTTCATGAATATAGGTCAAATACATCTTAAGTTATGACCAGTTATGAGCTTGGTTAGGTTGCAGGTTAAAGTTTATGAAAGGGGGCATAACTCTGTCAAAATGAAAGTCAGAGTTATTGGATATGTGTAACAGCATTTCTTAGGTTAAGATGAAGATGTGTGTGAAGTTTCATGAACATATGTCAATAGGTTGCACGTTAAACTGTGACGGAACGGACGATGACGGAACGGAAGACGGACAAAGTGCTACACAAGCGACACAAAAAGGGAGATAACAATGGTATTTATAACATAAAAGAGAGGCGTTAACAATGAAAACAAGAGGCCCAAGAGGGCCTGTGAACGCTCTACTGGCTGTTATACCATTGATGAATCGAGTCGTACTACATGGTGTCTAGAGTGTACACAAGGTTTTTCAAGTATTTGACCTAGTGACCTAGTTTTTGACCCCATGGGACCCATTTTCGAACTTGACCAAAATATAATTAAGACAACATTTCGACAAAGTTTCATCAAGATCGGGTCAGAAATATGGCCTCTAGAGTGTACTAGTGACCTAGTTTTTGACCCTGTGTGACCCATTTTCGAACTTTAGCAAGCTATACTTGAGACAAATATTCTGACAAAATTGCATGAAGATCGGGTCAAAAATATGGCCTCTAGAGTGTACACACGGTTTTTCCAAAGTTTGACCTAGTGACCTAGTTTTTAACACCATGTGACCCATTTTTGAACTTGACCAAGATATAATTAAGACAAACATTTTGACAAAGAGTGTACACAAGGTTTTTCCAATATTTGACCTAGTGACCTAGTTTTTAACCCCATGTGACCCATTTTCAAACTTGACCAAGATATAATTAAGACAAACATTCTGACAAAGTTGCATCAAGCTCGGGTCAAAAATTTGGCCTCTAGAGTGTACACAAGGTTTTTCCAATATTTGACCTATTAACATATTTTTTAACTTCATGTAACCCATTTCCGAACTTGATCAAGATATAATTAAGATAAACAATTTGACAAAATTTCATCAAGATTGGGTAACAAATATGACCTCTAGAGTGTACACAAGTTTTTTCAAGTATTTGACCTAGTGACCTAGTTTTTGACCCCACATGACCCATTTTTGAACTTGACCGAGATTTCATTGAGACAAACATTCTGACAAAGTTTCATCAAGATCGGGTCAAAAATATGGCCTCTAGAGTGTACACACGGTTTTTCCAAAGTTTGACCTAGTGACCTAGTTTTTAACACCATGTGACCCATTTTTGAACTTGACCAAGATATAATTAAGACAAACATTTTGACAAAGTTTCATCAAGATTGGGTCAGAAATACGGCTTCTAGAGTGTACACAAGGTTTTTCAAGTATTTGACCTAGTGACCTAGTTTTTAACCCCATGTGACCCATTTTCAAACTTGACCAAGATATAATTAAGACAAACATTCTGACAAAGTTGCATCAAGATCGGGTAAAAAATATGGCCTCTAGAGTGTACACACGGTTTTTCCAAAGTTTGACCTAGTGACCTAGTTTTTAACACCATGTGACCCATTTTTGAACTTGACCAAGATATAATTAAGACAAACATTTTGACAAAGAGTGTACACACGGTTTTTCCTATATTTGACCTAGTGACCTAGTTTTTAACACCATGCGACCCATTTTTGAACTTGACCAAGATATAATTAAGACAAACATTTTGACAAAGTTTCATCAAGATTGGGTCAGAAATACGGCTTCTAGAGTGTACACAAGGTTTTTCAAGTATTTGACCTAGTGACCTAGTTTTTAACCCCATGTGACCCATTTTCAAACCTGACCAAGATATAATTAAGACAAACATTCTGACAAAGTTGCATCAAGCTTGGGTCAAAAATATGGCCTCTTAGAGTGTACACAAGGTTTTTCCAATATTTGACCTAGTGACCTAGTTTTTGACCCCACATGACCCATTTTCGAACTTGACCGAGATTTCATTGAGACAAACAATTAAGATAAACATTCTGACAAAGTTGCATCAAGCTCGGGTCAAAAATATGGCCTCTAGAGTCTACACAAGGTTTTTCCAATATTTGACCTAGTGACCTAGTTTTTAACTTTATGTGACCCATTTTCGAACTTGATCAAGATATAATTAAGATAAACAATTTGAAAAAGTTTAATCAAGATTGGGTAACAAATATGACCTCTAGAGTGTACGCAAGTTTTTTCAAGTATCTGACCTAGTGACCTAGTTTTTGACCCCACATGACCCATTTTTGAACTTGACTGAGATTTTATTAAGACAAACATTCTGACAAAGTTTCATCAAGATCAGGTCAAAAATATGGCCTCTAGAGTGTACACACGGTTTTTCCAAAGTTTGACCTAGTGACCTTTCTTTTTTTTAAAACCATGTGACCCATTTTTGAACTTGACCAAGATATAATTAAGACAAAAATTTTGACAAAGTTTCATCAAGATTGGATCAGAAATACGGCTTCTAGAGTGTACACAAGGTTTTTCAAGTATTTGACCTAGTGACCTAGTTTTTAACCCCATGTGACCCATTTTCAAACTTGACCAAGATATAATTAAGACAAACATTCTGACAAAGTTGCATCAAGCTCGGGTCAAAAATATGGCCTTTAGAGTGTACACAAGGTTTTTCCAACATTTGACCTAGTGACCTAGTTTTTGACCCCACATGACCCATTTTCGAACTTGACCGAGATTTCATTGAGACAAACATTCTGACAAAGTTTCATGATGATTGCATCAGAAATGTGGCCTCTAGAGTGAACACAAGCAAAAGTTAACGGACGACGGACGGACGGACCGACGACGGAAGACGGACAACACACCATCCCATAAGCTCTGCTGGCCCTTGGCCAGTAGAGCTAAAAATCAGTTAGAGACACTCAAAAGAGGGGAGTTAACAATGGGACTAAGATACACAAAAAAAGACGACGAGGGATGGGTCAGAGGTGGAGATGGGTTGGTGGGGATGGGGGGTAAAAACATGACTTTCAAAATTACTTTTATTGAGATGTGACAATTCACTTGCGATTCTGTTGTCACTTATTTGCTCTCCAAATTATCCATACAAATACCTGAAACTGACTATCAAGTTTATAACGAACAAGAAGGGAAGATTGAATAGATATAATACACATCTTCTTGAAAAGTATTAGAAATTAGCTTAATTATTAACAAAATAACTCAAAATTATAAAAGTTAATGAGAAAATGATTGCGAAAAACTGCAGTTATAATACACCAAGAAGAGTGACTGACAGGTGTAATTAGGGTGATAATGATCGATCAACAAAAATTTGATTCACGCAAGATTTGGAGATCTCGATATCTTAAAGTAATGCATTTATAATTTCATATCGCATTTATCTTGTCATGTCATGATGAGCACAAAAATACAGTTACAACTGTTGAGTCGCATAAATCATTATGAAATATAAAAAAAAATATAATCTCTAAACCAGATTTATGAAATGTGTGCGTGATTTTTTTCTCCTTTTCAAATTCTATCATTATTATTTGTGACAGAAAACTCCTCCCTACACGCACCTAAATGATAGGAATGTACATTTTTTGTGTGTTTAGTATAACCAACTGTCCCAATAATGCGAATAGTGATGTTTTATTCTATATCAAACTTTTTTTTTAATCTCATTTTTTAAATCCTGCCTTTTCATAGTTTTGAATGAAAAGTCTTAGTATAATGAACTATTCAAACATTCCTTAATTGAAATGGTAGAATAAATCATCTAGCCCCTCATAAAGTATGCAAAAGGCACTCCCTGAAGCTATTAAAATGGTTTTATGTTGAAGCTATATTTTTCTCAAGAAAGTTGAATTGCAAAGGACTACACTTATTCTTCACATGTTATAACTTGATCATTTGACTTTAATACTGTAATAGTGCAGCCATGTGCATGTTAAGATATATGTCAATTTTGAAATTGAAAAAATCTTCTTTGGAAATCACATTTTTGAAAACTATAAAATAAGTCAACAACAAAATAAACTTAAAATATTTTGTGGGACCCTTTAAAACCATTTGAATAATCACCCAGGCAAAAAAGCTGAAAATGAAATGTACCGTTTTATAAAACAGATTTTAATAATTTCTGGTATTTCTTGTACTGACATGTTTAAAGAAATTCAGTTTGAAACCAAAACACTTATAGAAATATAATGTTGTATCAAAAAAGTAATCACTATGTTTGCCATTTGCCCCAAATATCAATAAGGCATTATTCCCTTCATTATTACTTCACCCATTGTACAGAAGTTTGCCATAATGTTATGCCCTATCATGCCTTTGTTGGGTGTGAAGGGAGACGGTGGCTCAGTGATTCAGTCAACCAACTGCCATGTCACATGCTCAATAGATCTCAATAAAATACAGAACGCCAGAATGTCATTTTGTCTGCCCAACATCCATTTGCCCGCCCATCCGTCCCGTGCTATTCAACCACGGTTGTCACATTACCTCCATCAAACAATATGTCAAAATGGCATAAAATGTTATAGTCCAATAATGTCCTTCAGCATGAAATATCAGAATTCATTTACGACTGTATAATTTGATATTGATCTCATTATTTCGCCTAATTTTTAATTAAGAATTATATATTTCTTTCTGAATGGTTTCTTATATTTCACAGGTTACGAAATGTAATGTTGACACTGCTGGAAGACACTGCGGGAAGAAATGTTTGACACCAAAATCTGCTTGAATGGCATATTTCACATTCTGGATACTCTCGGTGTATTTCAAAACAGTTTAATTATCATAAATTTACTGGTAAACAGGACTAGAAGTGGGACAGAAGTTACAGTTACTCTACCATTTGGGGGATTTTGATAAATTCCATAAGTGTTGGAGCTGCCCCCCACCCCAACCCCGCACCCACCCACCCACCCCAAAATAGAACAGAAAATATACATACATTGAAGGCTGACTACAAACATGAGGGTGTACAGATTGAAGTTAGACTTATACATGAGGGTGTACAGATTGAAGTTAGACTTATACATGAGGGTGTACAGATTGAAGTTAGACTTACATGAGGGTGTACAGATTGAAGTTAGACTTATACATGAGGGTGTACAGATTGAAGTTAGACTTACATGAGGGTGTACAGATTGAAGTTAGACTTATACATGAGTGTGTACAGATTGAAGTTAGACTTATACATGAGGGTGTACAGATTGAAGTTAGACTTATACATGAGGGTGTACAGATTGAAGTTAGACTTACATGAGGGTGTACAGATTGAAGTTAGACTTATACATGAGTGTGTACAGATTAAAGTTAGACTTACATGAGGGTGTACAGATTGAAGTTAGACTTACATGAGGGTGTACAGATTAAAGTTAGACTTATACATGAGGGTGTACAGATTGAAGTTAGACTTATACATGAGTGTGTATAGATTGAAGTTAGACTTATACATGAGTGTGTACAGATTGAAGTTAGACTTACATGAGGGTGTACAGATTGAAGTTAGACTTACATGAGGGTGTACAGATTGAAGTTAGACTTATATATGAGTGTGTACAGATTGAAGTTAGACTTATACATGAGGGTGTACAGATTGAAGTTAGACTTACATGAGGGTGTACAGATTGAAGTTAGACTTATACATGAGTGTGTACAGATTAAAGTTAGACTTACATGAGGGTGTACAGATTGAAGTTAGACTTACATGAGGGTGTACAGATTAAAGTTAGACTTATACATGAGGGTGTACAGATTGAAGTTAGACTTATACATGAGTGTGTATAGATTGAAGTTAGACTTATACATGAGTGTGTACAGATTGAAGTTAGACTTACATGAGGGTGTACAGATTGAAGTTAGACTTACATGAGGGTGTACAGATTGAAGTTAGACTTATACATGAGGGTGTACAGATTGAAGTTAAGACTTATACATGAGGGTGTACAGATTGAAGTTAGACTTATACATGAGGGTGTACAGATTGAAGTTAGACTTACATGAGGGTGTACAGATTGAAGTTAGACTTATACATGAGGGTGTACAGATTGAAGTTAGACTTATACATGAGTGTGTACAGATTGAAGTTAGACTTATACATGAGGGTGTACAGATTGAAGTTAGACTTATACATGGGGGTGTACAGATTGAAGTTAGACTTACATGAGGGTGTACAGATTGAAGTTAGACTTACACATGAGTGTGTACAGATTGAAGTTAGACTTATACATGAGGGTGTACAGATTGAAGTTAGACTTATTTCACAACTGTACAGCACATCTTACTACTTGTAAAGTCAGTAATGACGTTAAAGAAACATTTTTTTTTTTAAAGATTTAGCAACTATGGTATGATTTTATATCTGATATAATATTATTTGAGCAGTATAACTTACTTGCTATTCATATGTTTAAAATTACATGTATGTTAGTAAACAGAGATATATCGCAGCTAGGGTATTGTACAATGTATTATGTAAAGTTCGCTAACCTGTAACACAGCCTGCAGCCGAACAGACGTCAAGGTGAAAATATGGCTGACTTAGGTAAAGAAGGTAAATGATGAGTGAAATTGAGGCTGGGTGACAAGATAGATCTGTAAGAGGTGGATATATTATGACACACTCCATGCAGGCCGAGGCAAATAATACTGCCTTCAATTTCCAAGGCAATGTTGGTTATCACCATATTAAAACATATATTTAAATTCACTGGATTCTTTCTGTTGAAAAAAAAGAGCCACCTTTAATTGCACTAAACATCATCATCTATTGTGCACACATTCAGTGTGTATCAACATCATCATCTATTGTGCACACATTCAGTGTGTATCAACTATCGTGCACACATTCAGTGTGTTACTCAATAGCAAATGGCTATTCCACTGTCTGAACATACGCTGACAGTAGTTTGTATCTTGTATGTATTTTATCAGTATCATTCTCCAAAGGCACATTATTGTTGCTACTATATCGACAGGAAAATCATGCAGATATAAGAATTGATTTGTTTTTTCGGCATTTATGCAGGCACAACACTGGTAGTCAATGGCAAATACCATAATGATGGCAAATACCATAATGTGTTTCATGGAATTTGTCATTTACTAATGGCATTTCAATCAATTATTAAATAACAAATGCTTTTCTGTTTGAACTCAAAGTGTGTGTGTAAAGTCCATTCTCTTGTAAGTATCAATGGTATAGCAGATATGAGTTATTATAGGAATATATTTATTTTTTATGTAGTTCATTGGTGTCTAATCTGTGCTGAATCACAAAAAGAACACGTTTACATGACTGTAGCACCTTGACAACAATACAATGAATGACCTAATTGCAACACTCTACTGACAGGCAGCTGGTGGCCATGTTTGAAGTCAAATCAAAATGCATTTTGATTAGAATTAAATCAATATGTCCTACATTTTAGAGAAGTCAGTGATCACAAACATGTCTTGTTGAAATCTTTTTTCTTTTACCATGTTGATAGTCTTAGATTTCGGACTGACCTGAATTTCAATTAGGACCTGACTGGATGCCATATTCCTGTATATTGGAAGAGAAATCCAGCAATAAGTTTCAGAGGAATATAATAACAGTCATAAATAAAACGGACTGATGACATACCACAACATATTTTAGCTCTGCTAGCCAGTCAGTCAAGCTAAAAACAGGAAAGTCAAATGAGACTTCAACTATTAAAGTCACAATTTAAATCACTTATCTATGCAGTTTAAAATTTCATACATAATGGTCACTTTAAAAATATATTTTTTACTTTAAATTGTAGAATAAGCATTCATGATACTATTATATAAGGGTGAATGACACTTTATTTCATTTTAAGTATCTGTATTTTGGCACATATTTCAATTCCAAAATGCGTTAATTGTTACCCTCAAATGTTGACACTTTAATAGTTGAATAATAAGCATTTTAAACTTCAGTCAATTTCAGTAATACATTGTTGTATTTTTTTATTTTATTTATAAGAAACAAGCATGGGATTATATGATGATTGGTGGAATTACTCACTAAATGTTCGGATATTCAGCTTGCAGTTTTTTGAGTTCAGTGTGATATGACATATTTTTACCCTTTATTTCACCCATGTGATAAAGCTTTATTGCCCAGCAACGAAAACCTGATTGATATGACTAGCTAGGTCTATATTGTATCATGAATTCAAAAACAACATATTTATATGCAAGTATATGATAACAAAATCTTAAGCCTGCATCATACCCTTAGTATATCATCCTCTGAGGCCACTATCTCAATATTTTCCTTTGAAATCCACATTAATGTTTAGAAAATATCAGATTCTTAACACTTATTCTAACAGAGAAACATTATTATTATTGCATCTCGCACACAATCCTAGGAATTTCATTGGATTGGATCGGTCACATGGTGACCCTCTATTGTTCTATAGTGGGTCAGTAGATTTCATAGAGGGTCACTAAAACAATATGGACTACAATTCCGATTCAAAGTTTAAATCATTTACAAATAGTTCTTTCATGCATTAGTGACAAACATAATAAGTAAATTAATAATATTTTAAAATGTACCGGTCGTGACGTCAACGTCATGTCAAATTGCGCGAACGTCTCAATGAAGTTGACGCGCCATAAAAATGGGTTAAATATCGGTGTTTGCCTTAAAAAGGTGCTCGATGCAATGAATCAGTTATTAGGTTTGTTACTGACCCCCTACAGAAATATGTGGGGACAGTCAGATATATAGGGGGACTCGGTTATTGCCTCACCCCCTATAAATCTGACTGACCCCACATATTTCTGTAGGGGATCAGTAACAAACCCAATAACTAATAATGTTTTACAAATTTTCTTTATTTTCATTTACATTTTTTTTAAAGAATCTCTCTTTAAAAATCTTAAAGGGGCACTTGACAGGGTTATAGGCCATTTCCGAAAGGTATGTAAAAAAAAATCCTACCCTCTGGCAAAAAAGTAACCATTATTTGTCTATAGGGCCAGTTTCAAACATCTGCAGCCGGTAAAGATTAATACTGGGGCAGAACCAGTAATCATCAACATTATAAATCTGCTTTTTTTTTCTTACCAGTGTCCCTTATTGTCACGGAACAGGCACCCCACCTCCAAAAAAGATCTGAACAGGAAAAGGTGGTAACAGTTAAATTAATGTATTGTTATTATCAAACAGCTTGACAAAGCTCAAGGTGGGTCTGTGTAAATTAAAACTATGCCTGCCACTTGAAGCTTGTCATTTGCCAATATAAATTAGCTCGTTTTTGACTTCTGCTAACCAGTGTCACAGAGTGAAATTAATATCATCAAACATTAAACCCTATAGAGTACTGTAATAACTTACACACAATAAAAGATAAAATGTGATCCCCTACTAAGGAAGAAGATATAAGATCTTTTTCATGCATAATACACGCTAATTTATTACCCAGTAAGATGGCCCTTGCAGAGCAAGAAAGCAAATTTATTTTCCAATTTTTCTTTGTATTTGAAAGCATAAAGGCTGTCACTTCATACACATTAATTTACAAAGTGTGCACAAAAGATAAAATATATATTTCGCAAGTCACAATACTTAGTAAAAACAAACCCGGAAAACATAACAAAAACGGTGATCTCCGATATCCGACTCAGTACCAAAACTGTGATCTCCGATATCCGACTCAGTACCAAAACTGTAATCTCCGATATCCGACTCTCAGTACCAAAACTGTGATCTCCGATATCCGATTCAGTACCAAAACTGTGATCTCCGATATCCGACTCAGTACCAAAACTGTGATCTTTGATTTCCGACTCAGTACCAAAGGGGCACACTCAGAAGACTTCTCGTTTTAATTCATTAGAGTCCTTTTCAATTGTTATGACTCATTTTTTTAAAGATCTGACGACATAAATCAATGTCTTCTCTCGTTATGATAATTCAATTTTACAACCTAAGTTTTAACTGTCCTTGACTACTAGCTTCCTACCGTTTTATTAAAATAGTTTTATTGTGCATTAGCCACGACGATGGAGGTTGACTGTTTTTACAGGCATTTGTCAGTTTTATCCAGGACTACACACATTCTAAGAAGAATTCAAGAAGAAGATTTGTTTGTTTGAATGGTGTTTTATGTCAACTTCAACTTTATATGACAGTTGTTTTTTTGTCACAGAGGCGAACCACTCCATTTTTCCTGGGTATAACCAGTACTTAATACCTTTATACCTCCTGCCATCTGTAAAAATCAACACTTTCTCACTTGCAAAAAGAAGTTTAACTACAAGACCTCTAATCTTGCAACTTATTTGAATAAATATGTATTTGTCTGGCAGATACATTAGTTTCAAACTTTATTTTTATAATGTTATTGTTTGTCTGAATGGTGTTTAACATAATTTTTCAGCACATTTTAGGCTATGTATGACGGCTGTTTGTTGGTGGTGGCGGCAGACCACCCACTTATAACTGGGTAGAACCAGTACTTCATACTTCCCACCATCCATAAGAAATTACACTTTCTCACTTATAAGCCAAGCTCCCAATGGTATTGGACAGCGGTGAGAGGCGAGAAGGTTTCAAACGCAGCGTCTTTATCGTCTCGACCACGGATGCGCTATATAATAATGTTATTGAATTGTTGAAAGTTTTATCAACACACTTGTTATGCTATTTAGAGCTTCTTCCAGGTAGAGGAATCTGCGATCACCCTACTCCAAGGTGTATAATCTCGTTACCCATAGTCCCGCCACTCGTAGTCCTGCCATCCACAGTCCCGTCACCCTTAGTCCTGCCACCCATAGTCCCGCCACTCATAGTCCTGCCACTCATAGTCCCGCCACCCATAGTCCCACCACCCATAGTCCCATCATCCATAGTCCCGCCACTCATAGTCCCGCCACCCATAGTCCCATCACCCTTAGTCCCATCACCCATAGTCCCACCACTCATAGTCCTGCCACCCATAGTCCCATCACCCTTAGTCCCATCACCCATAGTCCCACCACTCATAGTCATGCCACCCATAGTCCTGCCACCCATAGTCCCACCACCCATAGTCCCATCACCCTTAGTCCCATCACCCATAGTCCCGCCACTCATAGTACTGCCACCCATAGTACTAACAACCATAGTACCACCGCCCATAGTCCCATCACCCTTAGTCCCATCACCCATAGTCCCATCACCCTTAGTCCCATCACCCATAGTCCCACCACTCATAGTCCTTCCACCCATAGTCCCACCACTCATAGTCCTGCCACCCATAGTCCCACCACCCATAGTCCTACCACCCATAGTCCTGCCACCCATAGTCCCACCACTCGTAGTCCCGCCACCCATAGTTGGGACTTTATAAATCTGACATGTTACCAAGACCAATTAAATTCTTCTGGTTCTGTTACATGCCTGGAGGGTAGACGTCCAAGTCCCCATCGTATAGACAAAATAGTAGGAGTTAAAGAGGGTACCTCAGGGTTTTCGTGGAGTCCAGCGCTCCGACTTGAAATTGACAAATAATAATATTTGTATTCCAAAGGTCCAAAATTTATTAAATGAGCCTGAAAATTATCGCTCATATAAGGCGTTCTTTCTGCACATTTTTATGTACTTATTATAGGTCACGCACCAGGGTTAGTTTAAGCATTTTACACATCACATCATTCAAAAGCTATGGTGTGAATTCAAATTTAGAACTTAACAACCCTGTCAACACCATGTTTTGAGCTGACACTTTTATCACTTTTTTCTGGAAAAAGCCTGCTGTACCGTACCCACTTTAAAGTCAGAATAGGATCCCCCCTTTCCAACCCCCTCCCTACTCATCCTACTCAACAATAAGGAACATGTCACATTGTACTCAACAATAAGGAACATGTCACATTGTACTCAACAATAAGGAACATGTCACATTGTACTCAACAATAAGGAATATGTCACAGTGTACTCAACAATAAGGAACATGTCACATTGTACTCATCAATAAGGAACATGTCACACTGTACTCAACAATAAGGAACATGTCACATTGTACTCAACAATAAGGAACATGTCACCTTGTACTCAACAATAAGGAACATGTCAATTTGTTTTAAACTATTCAAAAAATTATCAATAATGTTTGCAAATATTTTAAATGTGCAGAACAATAAGTAAATTCTGCCACAAAGTTTTTATTGTGGCTCAGTGGTCGATATAACGATGTTGCGTTGGTCGATATAACGATGTTGCGTTGGTCATATAACGATGTTGCGTTGGTCGATATAACGATGTTGCGTTGGTCGATATAACGATGTTGCGTTGGTCGATATAACGATGTTGCGTTGGTCAATATAACGATGTTGCGTTGTAAACTTTCTCGCCTCTCACCGCTGCCACTGGGAGCTCAACTTGAGAAATTGTCGATTCTTATGGATGGCGGGAGGACTGGTCTCTCAGGATAAAGTGGATGGCCATCGTACATATATAGCTAATATGTTCTAAAAAATGATGTTGGGGCTAAAAAAACAAACACCTGTGTTTCCGGTGGCCCGATTGACCCTATTTTTAAGGGGCCGACACTAAAGCTTTTTATGAAAAAAATAAATAAATAAATAAAATAAAAATAATTAATTTTTTTTTTTTTAATTTGTTCTGAACAATGATTTATCACAATATATCGAGGTAAACTGACATCACAGAGAAGCTTTCAGTTGTATCATCAACTTGTACGGGGTTTATGAGATAAATTCATGTAGAATCTCACAATATCTTGCTCCAAAAAAATGCAAAAAAAAAGAAAATGCCTACCGACCTACCCTATTTTTTTTAGAGCATGCAAGAGGAAACACACCTATTTTTTCTTTTGGCCTAAACACCAAACAAAACAAACAAAGACACAAAGTTTTAAGATTCAAAACTGCTGTCGATCCCTTTAAATATTTAAATTACATTCATGAAAATCCATTGTTTTTCTGTGCACTGATAACATGAAATTTATCTCACAGGTATATTTATGCTTTTTCATCATAACATTATTTATGTTACATTATAAACTACTTAAATATTTTGTTTTTTTCCTGTCTCTGGTGACAGAATGCAATTTTGCATAATTTACTACTGTTCTCAAGGACAACTAGAACTATCACTGAAGGTGATGAATACCCCAGCTTTTTTGCTATAGCTGATGATGGGCAAAATCAAGAATAATAAATGTCTAAAATATCTGTTAATTTTTTAATGTGAAAGGAATTCTAAGTACAACAAAGGTCCATAATTCTGTGAAAAAAATTGCAGAATCGAAAAACCATAAATGCAGAGACATATCATATCATCACGTGTGAACTGTATGTCAGGTGTATCTTATCATCACGTGTGAACTGTGTCAGGTGTACTAACAGGTTCATTATGGAGTAAAATAGTCAAATAAAGGGCAATAATTCTGTAATAAATTTAGGCATCAACAATGTGTGATGTAGAAGGACATAAGGTAATCAGTTGTTACGTGTACATGAAGTTTGGGGACAATCAATTCGAAAATGTTTGAGAAAAAATGTGTTAACAGGTCAATATATAACATTGGAATTGGAATGGAAAATTCTAAGTCAAACAAAAGGACCACAATTCTGTGATAAATTAGGCAATCAATGATGGGAGAATGTAGAGGGACATAAGGTCATCAGTTGTTATGTGTACATGAAGTTTGGGAACAATCAGTTTGAAAATGTTTGTTTTAAAGTAGAATATCGCTTAAGCCGGTGCTAGGAGGCATGAGGTGTTGCATCTTATAATTACCTCTCATGAACAGACTCAATAAAACCGAGTCTGCTACTTTTCTCTCTTGTTTGTGTTTGTTGCTTCCAAGGGACCACCTTCTCAGTATTTAGACCAGATTTTGTTTCAAATCACCAGGCGATATTCTTGTGAGTTCAACTCGCCCATGCAGAAGATCACTCACACTGGGCGCCCATTAAGCTTCTTCAATGTTTCTGTAACACTACTACACACTCATTCGAATATTATGAGCAGCCCCATTTCCGAAACAAATAAAAGAGAATGAATCAGTGATTAGCACAAAAGTTGATGGCTTTCCCTGCACACGGGACCATCCCCTCTGAAGGATGGCATACTTTCACAATACCTTCTCAAAGGAAGGTATTGTGGGAGTGCATATGAAGAGAATCGAACCAGAGACGTCTGGGGCGTGATATATGGCTGGTTTTGAAGAAAAGTGTAGTTTTTAAATATGAAAACAAGTTTTAAAGCAGGAGCTGTGATGGATTCCAGAGTCATAGCCTCAGTGGTATCAGCGGAGAAGATGACATTAATATACAATACAGTGGTATCAGCGGAGAAGATGACATTAATATACAGTACAGTGGTATCAGTGGAGAAGATGACATTAATATACAATACAGTGGTATCAGCAGACAACATGACATTAATATACAATACAGTGGTACCAGCAGACAACTTGACATTAATATACAATACAGTGGTATCAGCGGACAACATGTCATTAATATACAATACAGTGGTATCAGTGGACAACATGACATTAATATACAATACAGTGGTATCAGTGGACAACATGTCATTAATATACAATACAGTGGTATCAGCGGACAACATGTCATTAATATACAATACAGTGGTACCAGCAGACAACTTGACATTAATATACAATACAGTGGTACCAGCAGACAACTTGACATTAATATACAATACAGTGGTATCAGCGGACAACATGACATTAATATACAATACAGTGGTATCAGCGGACAACATGACATTATTATACAATACAGTGGTATCAGCAGACAAATTGACATTAATATACAATACAGTGGTATCAACGGACAACATGTCATTAATATACAATACAGTGGTATCAGTGGACAACATGACATTAATGTACAATACAGTGGTATCAGCGGACAACATGACATTAACGTACAATACAGAGGTATCAGCAGACAACATGCCATTAATATACAATACAGTGGTATCAGCCGACAACATGACATTAATATACAATACAGAGGTATCAGCGGACAACATGCCATTAATGTACAATACAGTGGTATCAGCCGACAACATGACATTAATATACAATACAGTGGTATCAGTGGACAACATGACATTAATATACAATACAGTGGTATCAGCAGACAACATGACATTAATATACAATACTCACAGACAATTGATAATTAGAGATGCACCTAAGGAAGAACCTTCAAATACCTCTATAGTAATGTATCTTTATTATTTATTATTTATTTGATGCCTTAATAATTACTACAGATGAGGATGAATTATGGCAATGGTTGTTATGTTGATATTTTACATTATCAGGTTGCATCAAAAGTGTGCAAAATGGATAAATATTGGGGACAGTATTTAATAACAGCATGAAAGATGAATTTTACTGCACGTTGACACATAAATAGGTCATATTGTGTGCAAAACACGATGAATCATGAAGGAATGAAGCAGTAATTAAAAATATTGTAAATGTATAAAGATAAAACTATCTACAAATAAGGGATGATATAGCAATATAAACTACATCTGTGTATATATGTATAAACTACAACGGACTTGTAAACAAGTTAATATATATAGGAAAATATTATATTGATTTATAAAGTCTGATTTCTTTAAGGAAATCTAAAACAGATGAATGATGAATGTATAAGTTTCAGAGACTAGGAGGATTATTACAAACATCAACATCAAACATTTTCTGAATTTTTGAAAGTGTTTTTTTTTAAAACTTTTTATATCTGAGGGCACGTAATAATTATTGGAAGGGTGCTCTTATTAGGGGAAATAAATAGGTTAAACCTTAAACTTAGTGAAGCGCTCAATATTAGTTTCTTTATTTCCATTTAGCATGTTTGATTCTGAACCTTATTCTTAATATTGAATAATAGTTAGTTTTCACATCATTTCAAGCAGGACAGTAAATTTGATATTACCTATTTGAAAATATATATATGCAAAAAGAACTGGAAAATTAATTTCAAAAGAATACCAACTGACATCAGTCTATGATGCTGGCTAATAAACAATTTTACATGGTTTGATACTTCTGGGCTACAAACTCACACCAGTCTCTGTGGATCGTGGTAATAAACAATTTGACATAGTTTGATGCTTCTGAACTACAAACTGACACCAGTCTCTATGAATCTAGGTAATACACAATTTGACATAGTTTGATGCTTCTGAAGTACCAACTCACACCAGTCTCTATGAATCTAGGTAAGACATAATTTGACATAGTTGGATGCCTCTGAACTACAAACTCACACCAGCCTTTATGCATCTAGGTAATACACAATTTGACATGGTTTGATATTTCTGAACTACCAACTGACACCAGTCTCTATGAATCTAGGTAAGACACAATTTCACATAGTTTGATGCTTCTGAACCACCAACTCACACCAGTCTTTATGAATCTAGGTAAGACACAATTTGACATGGTTTGATGCTTCTGAACTATAAGCTGACCCCAGTCTCTATGAATCTAGGTAATACACAATTTGACATGGTTTGATGCTTCTGAACTACAAACTCACACCAGTTTCTATGAAATTAGGTAAGACACAATTTGACATGGTTTGATGCTTCTGAACTACAAACTGACACCAGTCTCTATGAATTTAGGTAAGACACAATCTGACATGGTTTGATGCTTCTGAACTACCAACTCACACCAGTCTTTATGAATCTAGGTAAGACATAATTTGACATGGTTTGATGCTTCTGAACTATAAACTGACACCAGTCTCTATGAATCTAGGTAATACACAATTTGACATGGTTTGATGCTTCTGAATTACAAACTCACACCAGTCTCTATGAATCTAGGTAAGACACAATTTGACATGGTTTGATGCTTCTGAACTACCAACTCACACCAGTCTCTATGAATCTAGGTAAGACACAATTTGACATGGTTTGATGCTTCTGAACTACAAACTGACACCAGTCTCTATGAATTTAGGTAAGACACAATCTGACATGGTTTGATGCTTCTGAACTACCAACTCACACCAGTCTTTATGAATCTAGGTAAGACATAATTTGACATGGGTTGATGCTTCTGAACTACCAACTCACACCAGTCTTTATAATTCTAGGTAAGACACAATTTGAAATAGTTTGATGCAATTCTGAACTACCAACTCACACCAGTCTCTATGAATCTAGGTAAGACACAATTTGACATGGTTTCTGAACTACCAACTCACACCAGTCTTTATGAATCTAGGACACAATTTGACATAGTTTGATGCTTCTGAACTACCAACTCACACCAGTCTCTATGAATCTAGGTAAGACATAATCTGACATGGTTTGATGTTTCTGAACTACAAACTGACACCAGTCTCTATGAATCTAGGTAATACACAATCGGATATGGTGTCATGCTTCTGAACTACAAACTGACACCAGTCTCTGTGAATCTAGGTAATACACAATTCTGACATGGTTTCATGCTTCTGAACTAAAAACTGACACGACCTACCTATCCCAGTAAGGAACAGTTTGACATGACTTCATATGTAATTTAACTTATAAAACACATTCTTCCTTGCACATTGTGCAAATATTGTACAGGACAAATTACCCCCACTTGGAAATTCTGGCAATAAATTCTAAAGCTCATGCTGACATTATGCAAACAGTGCACCCACCATTATTTATAACAATTACTCTACAGTCAAACAAAGTGTAAATTTTCACTGGATCAGTTAATAATACTGCTATCATATATCAAGTGATCAAGTGATTTTAAATCTGTCTGAAGATTTAAAGAAATTGTGTAAGCATGTTATCAATATTAGAAAATTGGAAATTAAAGATAAAAGATATTATCATCATAGTGCTTGAAGAACATGTCTCTGACTTCTTAACAAGTACTTGACACCTATTTAAATAAGTTGGTCTCCAAGTAAGTTCACAGTGAACCTATATCTGTTCACCTAAGTAGCTGGCATTTTTTTTGTCGTTGAAAGCATATTGACAGCTTTCAGGAGGAAATACAGTCTTTTTTTTATTGTTTTTTTTTGGAGGGAGGGTTTAGGGGAATGGTGTTATCAGTAAAACTAACACTTACAGGGGCATGTTATGAGGTGGTCCACAGTAAAACTAACACTTACATGGGCATGTTATGAGGTGGTCCGCATTACAACTAACACTTACAGGGGCATGTTATGAGGTGGTCCGCATTACAACTAACACCCACCAGGGCATGTTATGAGGTGGTCCACAATACAACTAACACCAACAGGGGCATGTTATGAGGTGGTCCGCAGTAAAACTAACACTTACAGTGGCATGTTATGAGGCGGTCCACAGTACAACTAACACTTACAGGGGCATGTTATGAGGTGATCCACGATATAACTAACACTAACAGGGGCATGTTATGAGGTGGTCCGCAGTAAAACTAACACTTACAGGGGCATGTTATGAGGCGGTCCACAGTACAACTAACACTTACAGGGGCATGTTATGAGGTGGTCCGCAGTGAAACTAACACTTACAGGGGCATGTTATGAGGTGGTCCACAGTAAAACTAACACTTACAGTGGCATGTTATGAGGTGATCCACAGTAAACTAACACTTACAGGGGCATGTTATGAGGTGGTCCACAGTAAAACTAACACTTACAGGGGCATGTTATGAGGTGGTCCACAGTAAAACTAACACTTACAGGGGCATGTTATGAGGTGGTCCACAGTAAAACTAACACTTACAGGGACATGTTATGAGGTGGTCCACAGTAAAACTAACACTTACAGGGGCATGTTATGAGGTGGTCCACAGTAAAACTAACACTTACAGGGGCATGTTATGGGGTGGTCCACAAACTAACATTACAGGGGCATGTTATGAGGTGGTCCACGATATAACTAACACTTACAGGGGCATGTTATGAGGTGGTCCACAGTAAAACTAACACTTACAGGGGCATGTTATGAGGTGGTCCACAGTAAAACTAACACTTACAGTGGCATGTTATGAGGTGATCCACAGTAAACTAACACTTACAGGGGCATGTTATGAGGTGGTCCACAGTAAAACTAACACTTACAGGGGCAAGGTGGTCCACAGTAAAACTAACACTTACAGGGGCATGTTATGAGGTGGTCCACAGTAAAACTAACACTTACAGGGGCATGTTATGAGGTGGTCCACAGTAAAACTAACACTTACAGGGGCATGTTATGAGGTGGTCCACAGTAAAACTAACACTTACAGGGGCATGTTATGAGGTGGTCCGCAGTGAAACTAACACTTACAGGGGCGTGTTATGAGGTGGTCCACAGTAAAACTAACACTTACAGTGGCGTGTTATGAGGTGATCCACAGTAAACTAACACTTACAGGGGCATGTTATGAGGTGGTCCACAGTAAAACTAACACTTACAGGGGCTTGTTATGAGGTGGTCCACAGTAAAACTAACACTTACAGGGGCATGTTATGAGGTGGTCCACAGTAAAACTAACACTTACAGGGGCATGTTATGAGGTGGTCCACAGTAAAACTAACACTTACAGGGGCATGTTATGAGGTGGTCCACAATACAACTAACACTTACAGGGGCATGTTATGAGGTGGTCCACGATATAACTAACACTAACAGGGGCATGTTATGAGGCGGTCCACAGTAAAACTAACACGTACAGGGGCATGTTATGAGGCGGTCCACAGTAAAACTAACACTTACAGGGGCATGTTATGAGGTGGTCCACAGTAAACTAACACTTACAGGGGCATGTTATGAGGTGGTCCACAGTAAAACTAACACTTACAGGGGCATGTTATGAGGCGGTCCACAGTAAAACTAACACTTACAGGGGCATGTTATGAGGTGGTCCACGATATAACTAACACTAACAGGGGCATGTTATGAGGCGGTCCACAGTAAAACTAACACGTACAGGGGCATGTTATGAGGCTGTCCACAGTAAAACTAACACTTACAGGGGCATGTTATGAGGTGGTCCACAGTAAAACTAACACTTACAGGGGCATGTTATGAGGTGGTCCACAGTAAAACTAACACTTACAGGGGCATGTTATGAGGCGGTCCACAGTAAAACTAACACTTACAGGGGCATGTTATGAGGCGGTCCACATTAAAACTAACACTACAGGGGCATGTTATGAGGCGGTCCACAGTAAAACTAATACTTACAGGGGCATGTTATGAGGTGGTCCACATTATAACTAACACTTACACAAGACTGATTATAACAAATATTTGGTGGGGAATAAAATGAAAGGGGGAAATTTTATGAATTTCAGTCCCAAATATGAACGGAAAACACACACTGAAATACAAGGTATTGTGGCTTTTACTTATATATTCCGCAAAGAACAGAATATTTAGGCATTACACTCCCTAGTCAGTTACACTCCCTAGTCGTCAGCAGACTCCATTTAAAGTATTACATGCATAGTAATGCAAAGGGTAGAAAATTAAGTACTTAGGCATGTATAATTTGATAGATAACTCATTCACAATGGCTTGGGCAATCAAATATATTACGTGAATAAACTATTGGGCAATCAAATATATTATGTGAATAAACTATTAGGCAATCAAATATATTACGTGAATAAACTATTGGGCAATCAAATATTTTACGTGAATAAACTATTGGGCAATCAAATATATTACGTGAATAAACTATTAGGCAAATTCAATTATATTACATGAATAAACTATTGGGCAATCAAATATCTTACGTGAATAAACTATTAGGCAATCAAATATATTACGTGAATAAACTATTGGGCAATCAAATATATTACACGAATAAACTATTGGGCAATCAAATATATTACGTGAATAAACTATTAGGCAATTACGTGAATTAACTATTGGGCAATCAAATATATTGCGTGAATAAACTATTGGGCAATCAAATATATTACGTGAATAAACTATTGGGCAATCAAATATATTACGTGAATAAACTATTGGGCAATCAAATATATTACTTGAATAAACTATTAGGCAATCAAATATATTACGTGAATAAACTATTGGGCAATCAAATATATTACATGAATAAACTATTAGGCAATCAAATATATATTACTATTGGGCAATCAAATATATTACTTGAATAAACTATTAGGCAAACATATATATCACGTGAATAAACTATTGGGAAATCAAATATATTACTTGAATAAACTATTAGGCAATCAAATATATTACGTGAATAAACTATTGCCATAGTTTCAATCATTAAATCATTTCATTAAGAGTTACTCCCTTTAAACGGTGTTAATGTCAACCATGAATTTATCATCCTTTCCATATTCAAAGTTTCTATTTAAAGACATTTTCTATAGTTTTTTCTGCATAACAGATTTTCTTTAAACTTTTTGTACAGTAAGTCTGTTATATATATAGACAGAAAAGGCAAAAATAGTTAAAATTTTAAAAAATAATTTGTAATGCCACCGTCATGTCAATCTGTCCAAAAAGTTGAACAAGTCCATGAAATAGCTAAATAAGACATTTTTGAAGTCTAATCATTTATTCATTGGTCACAATTCTGCTAAAATTGTATTAAAGTAAAGAACATTTAATTACAATAACATTTAAAGCTCCCCTTTATGTAAAACCTATATTTTTTTTACAAAATCTGTTGAGACCATTACCACAATTTATGCACAAATTAGCCCATAATGATACAATTTCCTTTTTTTTTTTGTATGTTCCCAATAATAGAATTTGTTTAAACTTTCTAAGCACATAGTTTAACATATAAAAAAACAAAATGTGCAATAAAAATGATAGGTCCCCATGCTTGTTTAGAAAAAAAATTGAAACCCTACCCCTATGCTAAAAGGCCAAGTTTTGTATGAAATTATATAGAAATGGTATATTTTCCTTTTTTGTTATGTTCCTAATAACAGAATTTGTTCAAACTTCCTAGGCACTTATTTGAACGTATATTTAGACAATATATGCAATTAAATTTATAGGTCACCATGCATATTGAGATTTAATATTGGTTTTTGGAACCGTACCATTATGCTTAATTTTTTTAATTTTGTTGGAATTTTTAACAAAATGCTTTTTCCTATTGTATGTATCTAATAATAGGCCTTTATTTAAATAAAGACAATAAAAAAAAAAATTAAAAAAAATTAAAGAAAAAATTAAAGAAAAAAAAAATTAAAAAAAATAAAATAAAAATAAAAATACAACTACATATTATCAAAAGCAACATTCCTGTAAATTTGTAGGAAAATCCATCCAATAGTTTTAGAAGAGAAGTCGCCCAAACAAGCTGCGCATGGAAAACTACCGAAAATGCCTTTAAAGGAGTCAGGCTCTTACCACCTTAAAATTAACTCCCTTTGAGGAGTTGTGGGACTACCTTATACCTATTATCTCCCTTTATGGAGTCATGGGACCACCATAAACTTATTATCTCCATTTATGGAGTCATATGTATTATCTCCGTTTATGGAGTTGTAGGACCACTATATATTTATTATCTCCCTTTATGGAGTCATGGGATCACCTTGTACTTATTATCTCCATTTTATGGAGACATACTTATTATCTCCCTTTTTGGAGTTGTGGGACCACTATATATTTATTATCTCCCTTTATGGAGTTGTGGGACCACTAGACTTATTATCTCCCTTTATGGAGTTGTGGGACCACTATATACTTATTATCTCCCATTATGGACTTGTGGGACCACTATATACTTATTATCTCTCTTTATGGAGTTGTGGGACCACCCTTTACTTAATTTTCTCCCTTTATTGACCACCTTTAATTCTTCTTTGTGTAGTAATATACAACCTTTAGTTCTCCATTTAAAATAGTCTGATCATCCTTAACTTAGTGTTTGCCCTACTTTTTCCTCCAATCAGACGGTGAGGAATTTAAAAAAAAAAAGCGAACTTATTCATGTAAATTTCAAACGATCACCAATTTTAACCATTTAATCATTATGTAATCGCTTACTAAATGAAACGCGCTTGTTTTGGCGCGAACTTGTTAAGACGCATGGTTTCGTAGAAGCGCGGGGAAAAAGTAGGGCAAACACTAAGTCAGTTAGAGGCTAAGAAGTGAAATTTTAACAATTAAGAAACCCTGGTCAGTCGCTGCGCTCCTTCCCTTAGGGTTTCTTAATTGTTAAAATTTCACTTCATAGCCCCTAACTAATACTTAAACTTGTGCTTTGAAGAGTCTGTGACCACCTTAATTTGTTTTCTCCTTATGGATTCAGAGATAAACCTTAAACTAAATAGTACCCTTTGTGGAGAAAGAGATAACCCAAACAAACAAACAACTTGACTTACTGTCGCAGAGAGGGCAGCACCGTCCAGACACATATTTTGGATTTAGACAGGTTTTCACGCACATTTCAGCCTGACACTGCTTCTTGCCATCGACACAGTGACATGTGACACAATCACCTTCCTTCCATGTCTCAAGGTTCTTGTAAACCTTGCCATCTGTAGACCAACAACCTGAAATAAAAGGTTAGTCAGTTATTTTCACTGATCCAAATTTTAAAAGAATACGATTCTGGATAGACTACTTGATAACAAACTCATCGCCTTGTTTTGTACAACATTTATGTTACATCTTGCATGAATGTGTGGTTTAAATATTCTACAAAATCCAGAAAACCAATTCTGTTGTAGAAACTCCATTTAGTTAAGTGAAGCCAAGATCATTGTTTTCTGCCACAAGTCATAACACAGGGTTCATGATGAAGACCTTTAAAGAGCATGAAAATAAAGAAAGACAAATTTGTATTTGGGGGAATGCTAACTGTCTGCCAGGATATTCTTGTCCAGGAACAACACAGGCTGGCTCAGAAAAAAATGACTTGAGTTGAGAATAAAGTATTTGCTACCATCTGCAGCAGAAAAGGGCCTCAAATTCAGTATGTAGAAATCAGATGTAAAACAGCCAAAAACAACTAAACAGAAATTTTGTTTACATACTATTGATCAGATATTTATGAAATTACAAAATCCTAGATCAATTAATCCTAGACATGCCAAGAACAAATGCATGTTTGATTTGATCACAGACATGCCAAGAACAAATGCATGTTTGATTTGATCATAGACATGCCAAGAACAACTGCATGTTTGATCATATACAAATGCACACAGACATGCCAAGAACAAATGCTTGGTTGATCATATACATGTCAGGAACAAATGCTTGTTTGATTTTACCATAGACATGTCAGGAACAAATGCATGTTTAATTTTACCATATACATGTCAGGACCAAATGCTTGTTTGATTTTACCATAGACATGCCAGGAACAAATGCATGTTTAATTTTACCATAGACATGTCAGGAACAAATGCTTGTTTCATTTTTCCATAACAAATGCATGTTTAATTTTACCATAGACACGTCAGAAATGCATGTTTAATTTTACCATAGCCATGCCAGGAACAAATGCTTGTTTGATTTTACCATAGACATGTCAGGAACAAATGTATGTTTAATTTTGCCATAGACATGCCAGGAACAATTGCTTGTTTAATTTTACCACAGACATGTCAGTAACAAATGCTTGTTTAATTTTACCATAGACATGTCAGGAACAAATGTATGTTTGTTATGATCATTATTGACATGCCAGGAACAAAGGTATATTGGATTTGATTATAGAAGACATGGTGTAAACAAATACATTTTTGATTATCCAAAGACTTGTCAGGAACAATGAATCTATGATCATAGACAGACCTGTCATGATATGTTAACTTAGTCCACCTTCTTGCTATCGGATGGATCATCCACAACCAGTCAACTGAATTCATCAAGGTTGTGCCTTATACCAACCCCACAATTCTTGACCAGCAGACATATTTTGCTAAGTGTGTCTGTACCAATTCATGGAAAGGCCAATATGAATCATTGACATTTTCAGAATGTGTTGTTAAACCTAATTATCCAGTCATATTGGAAGGAAATGAGAAGATGAATGAATATTTTATGACCCATTCTACTGAATTAGATGAACCAGACAAGCTACATGAAGGTAAATTGTAACTGTTACATTTGGAGGGTGAACGATTGTCTTCGGATGTGTTTACCCTTGGTAAAAAGGAGCTTGAAGCCTATAATGTGTTCATCCTTGGTAAAAAGGAGCTTGAAGCCTATAATGTGTTCATCCTTGGTAAAAAGAAACTTGAAGCCTATAATGTGTTCATCCTTGGTAAAAAGGAGCTTGAAGCCTATAATGTGTTCATCCTTGGTAAAAAGAAGCTTGAAGCCTATAATGTGTTCATCCTTGGTAAAAAGAAACTTGAAGCCTATGTGTTCATCCTTGGTAAAAAGAAGCTTGAAGCCTACAATGTGTTCATCCTTGGTAAAAAGGAGCTTGAAGCCTATAATGTGTTCATCCTTGGTAAAATGAAGCTTGAAGCCTACAATGTGTTCATCCTTGGTAAAAAGAAACTTGAAGCCTATAATGTGTTCATCCTTGGTAAAAAGAAGCTTGAAGCCTACAATGTGTTCATCCTTGGTAAAAAGGAGCTTGACGCCTATAATGTGTTCATCCTTGGTAAAAAGAAACTTGAAGCCTATAATGTGTTCATCCTTGGTAAAAAGAAACTTGAAGCCTATAATGTGTTCATCCTTGGTAAAAAGAAGCTTAAAGCCTACAATGTGTTCATCCTTGGTTAAAAGAAACTTGAAGCCTATAATGTGTTCATCCTTGGTAAAAAGAAGCTTGAAGCCTATAATGTGTTCATCCTTGGTAAAAAGAAGCTTGAAGCCTATAATGATGTGTTCATCCTTGGTAAAAAAGGAGCTTGAAGCTTGTTGATGTATGTATATATCCTTCAACATATTTTTGTAAGGAAAACAAAAAAGGGAAGATTATATGTCAGAATCATATATTAGCACCCCATTCTATCAAAGGCTCCTTTATGTTACATAACTTCATATTTTATACAAGTTGACACTTAAAGAGTCCCAGTGATGCCACTCTTGTAGATGTGAGGTGGCATAACGTGGTCCAAGTATTAACTTTCATACCCCATCCAACAACCTTCTCCAAGAAGCAAAAACGGGGTTGGGTGAGGTATGAAATAAAACCTTAATTTCGGCTTAAAAAGTTTGCATATTGTAAAATTAAAACATTTAATATGTAATTTTAAACAGGTTGTCACATTTTTTCAGTAAAAAATGTTTTCAAATGTGTTTTGTTGTCGAAATATCCGTTATAAAATCCTGCTAATATAAGCTTTCCCATCGCTTAATGGAATTAAGGCGGGACCACCTAATGGGTATCTGATGGTAATCTATTCACCTGTATTTAAGTGTAAGATGCCATCTTAACTTGTAATCTTAAGGTTTATAGCTCGTTATACAACAGGTGAACGACCTCAGCCATTGTTACAACCCTGAATGAATTAAAACTTACAGTAGAAGTTTAAGGTCATAAATTACTTAGCAGGTTTAAATGACCCAGAAGTCAAACAAAGAGGCGTGACAGATATTTTATGGTGTATTTTCAGTACATATTGTCTTACGGTCACAGGTGGCAGACACATATTTAAGTGCTTCCCGCTACTTCTCCTATTTCCACTCTACAATTAGTCTTGTATACAGTGACAATAAATTAAATCCTGATATTCTGTTAGAGACCAACATTGAGATGGTATTTCAATCATTTGAAGTGGCAAAAAGTTAATAGCTTGTACAATATTCATTACTGGTAGTTAATAGCTTGTACAATATTCATTCAAACCACATCTAGCCTGTTGCAGGGTTAGCTTGTACAATATTCATTAACCACATCTAGCCTGTTGCAGGGTTAATAGCTTGTACAATATTCATTCAAACCACATCTAGCCTGTTGCAGGGTTCTGTAAGGTCAACTTTTACTCAGACCTAAGTTATGAAGCTGTTTAATTCTACCGATAGGACAAAAAGGGGCCAAAAAGGGGCCAAAAAGGAACAAACTGGGAAGAGGTTTGCAATAATCTACGCTGTAGGCAATATATATGGGCTCTATATGCCTTGTGGTTTCCTAGAGAAAATCCCATATATAAATCTATGTAAAATGTGAAATCTCTTCTCAGAAATTTTGGACTTCCAGAACGTGGCAATTTTTAACCCCCGAAGACTTCATATGTGATAGTTTAAGGTTTGGCAATCATAAATAAGGAACATCTTTTGAAATATGTTATAGACATTCTTGAGAAGAATTTTTTTTTTAAGTTTTGTCTATTTTTAGTAACAGGGCCATATTAATTTGGACATTATTTGTACAAACCTGATATTATGCATGTGTGGTTTGTTAAAAATTTGCCAAGCATAGAAGTTAATTAAGCAAAAGTTGTCCTGTAATTGAAATTCATTTATGGTAGGATACCGTATACGATATAGTTTGAAGAATATGGATTTGGGCATGCAGATTGGCACCATGAAAAGCAACAATACCCCTCAAGAAATGTAGTTACAAGGTTTTGACTGCTGTCATCAGAATGTTCATCAAGAGTCCACCCATAACAGAAATACAACTTTAAGAATCAATGATATCAAAGGAGAATATGAAATTTCTGATGGCATCTTTGAATCATAAACATTACAGAAGCTCACATTTTTAGAATGCCCAGTCCATTTTAATCATTACAGATTACATTGTTTGGACAAAAAAAAAGTAAAAGCTATTGTTGAATTTAGCATAAAAATATATATTGAAAGTGTACCTGAAACATATTTTGGCGAGCAGTGTTCAGTGTTCTTCACTTTATTTTTTATTATACCTTTCTAAATTTGTAAAATGACAGAGCGACATTCCTAAAAATAAATTTATTCATTAACAGAGTAGACGTGTATATCAATCAACATTATTATTGTCAAATATTTCATACCATTTGGTAACAATTGCATTCCTTTAAAAAAGGAAAGGTAAATAATATGGAAATATACTTATTAATATAAATAAATAGTTTTGACTGTGTAAAATAACCTCAGTTGTTCACATATAGTCTAAACCTTACCACCAAAATGGTTACCAATGGGCACCGATGGCAGTATATGGTTACCATTGGGTACTGATGTTACAATTGGTAACCAATACTCTAAACACTGAGATATGGGTAATATATGGTACCAATGGTAGCGCAAGATTAGCATTGGCTCCCGAAATATTAGCAAAATGGCAAGGGAGGGGATACCTGCTGTTTTTATAATTTAAACCGAACATTTGAGTAAACATTGTAAGTCTTATTATTCACTGGTATTTGTATTGGGATTAAATGCTCAGCAATACGCACTTTGGTGAGATGAACCATTTTGAACTTATGTCATAATGAGGCCACCGATGTTACCTTAGGTGTAGAGTTGTGGAAAGATTTGTTACAACATCTTACCCATCGGCAAGCCGACAACTAATGACGGCACCCAATGGTTACCGATGACTGCCTATGGCTACCGATGGCTACCGAAAATGCTTTTGAGAACTGATGGGAGAACCCTAAATGCACTCAATGTCATGAAGAAGGGTTGATACCTTTAAGCTTGCACTACCAGTACCTATGTATTGTCTTCAGTTTTTATTTCTGGTACTTGGTTCAAAAGTTGAATGCTCAGTGCCACTGGAACCAATATTTTCCCTACTTCCTGTTAGATCAGTCATGGATCTAGACACTTACTTGTGAATCCAGGTCATAGAAATGAGGTCACATTGTTTTTCAGTTCATTTTCAAATGTTTAACTTACGGCTAACGTACATAAAATCGCTTTCGAGAGCTGATAGGAGAAACACAAATCGCTGTGCTGACTTTTGTGTGCCTTTTTTGGGGGAAAAAGGTCAGCTTTTCACGGTCATTGAGAAGTTCTTCATGTCTGGCATTTATGAAACAAAAATTAATCTGCAACCTAATCTGCTTTGTATATTTTTATAGACAAATGAAAGTAATTGAAGTATTTAAAGTACTTCTGTAAACAAGACCTCGATCTGAGGGTGTCTCGCACACCGCGGCAAACCACATATAAAATATTTTATTAAATTTGTGCTTAAATGATGTGCAGCAAAGACAATACTTCATAATGAACCAAGTATCAAACAAACAAAAGCGAGGTAATCATAAGACGTTAAGTTACTGAGGTTAAGTGGTTTAACCAGGGTGTAGTTTTGGGAAAATAACACAAAATATGACCTTGACCTTGGTATTTTTTGTTATTCAGTGATGTCCACCAATGCCAACAACACATATGACCAAGTATCAAAAACATGAAGTGAGACAATCACATAAAGTTAACTGAGGTTAAGTTACCTAACCAAGGTTAAGTTTGGGGAAAATAACGCAAAATATGACCTTGACCTTGGTAATTTTTGTCGTCCAGTGATGTCCACCAATGCCAACAATACATATGACCAAGTATCAAACAAAGAAAATGAGGCAATCACATACAGTTAACTGAGGTTAAGTTACCTAACAAAGGTTAAGTTTTGGGAAAATAACCAAAATATGACCTTGGTAATTTTGGCATTATGTGATGTCCCTTGACCAAATCAAGCATCTGACAAAGTTTCAGAAAAAATCGAGCAGCGTTTGTTGAGATATAGCTAACTTAAAATGCGTCTGCCACCGGAAAAGTGACTGCTATGTCTCGCTACCCACTATCGTGGGCGAGACAAAAAGCAGGTGTTAATCAGGTTGTTTCAGAAAAACTATGTGGAAGGTGACATAAAGGGCATTACCTAAGTAATATGGATAAATCTAGTGTATATTTTATAGATGAATTAAAGGAATGTTCAAACCAGATACATAATTGTCTATTGTTTAACTGAAATTCAAAACTTGGCATAAATACCCTGGTACTGAATTGTCGACTGCTATGAGATAATATTGCAGTCTGCACAATGTTTATCTTATTGAACTACAGAAATTCTTGAAATGTGCATGTGGATCTCAAAATTAAAACTGGGCGAGGTTTTATATTCATAAACATGCATGTAAGTCTGAAAATGATGTCAAAAATTGTGAATACATTAAATGTTTTTCAATGTATTTCCTGTAGTGGCCATCTTGGATTTTGATGCGCGGATCTCAAAATCAAACTGAGTGCATGAGCTTTTGTGTTTCTAAAGATGGATGAATGCACACAAATGGACGGACACACAGATGGAAAGCTCATTGTTACAGTCCCCATTTTACCACAGCAAGGGATAAAATGTTGGTAAACATTTTCTCCATGCAATTACCATTGGGTCTACTCAGTCTGCCCATTTAACATGAGCAGCAATGGTTCACTAGAATTATTTAGTGGAAATGTGTGGGGTCAACTAAATAAAAATTAATGTATGGGGTCAAATAAGTGAAAATGTGTGGGATCAAATAAGTGAAAATGTCTGGGGTCAAATAAGTGATTAATTTTTGTATACCTTGACAATGTCGCCTGACAAATACCTTGCATGTCCTATGGATATGGGATGTGATTATGTGATCTATCTTATATAAATTCTCAAAATGTAATTTACAAGTATTACTGAATAGTTATATGTTGGATCAGCTATAAATCAGGTTTTTCCTTTTATAAGGAATCTTAAACTATTAAGTTACCACTGCTCTGACATTAATGATTTTTAGTGGCCAGGTGTCCCTCCTCTTGGACACATAAAATACACCTGTTTAAGTATGTTTTTCCTTCTTTCTTCAACTTTATATATGATCAAACTATAAATAAAACTAGATGTGTGTTTTTTGTCAACAAAAAAGGATGTCTTCAAGATTGTCCAACTTTAGCTCATTCGAAAATTTCCTAATACAAACCAGGGCTTTAACTGTAAAAAAAATAAATATCATCCAACACAAATGCTGTGATACTTTGCACATCTCCTCTCCATCTTTAACTTTTCTGAAAGTCATGCAATATAATTTATTAAAAGCTATAGAAGGAGTTGAGAAGACAAGGTTTTGATGTTACAAGTACAAAAAGGGTAACTCTGTGATCATGTGATGAATTGAATTGAATTGGGGTTTTAAGGCGCACCAACACATGAAAAGGTTATATGGCGCCTAACAGGCATGAACATGCCAGGCTCATCTTCCATGTACATCGAGATAAAATATGGAAAATGGGCCTAGAACCTTCTCACCCTGAACTGCAGAGTTGCTGCAAATACTATCGTAGAAACTCCATTTACGCTGGAGCCACGTTATTGTTTTTCTGCCTCTGCTCTTTTGATGCGAGAGAGATAGCACCTGAAACAATGCAGGGATCATGATGAAGACCTTTAATGAACATGAACAAAAAATGATAAAAATGAACATGAATTTGGGGGGATTCTACCCCTCTGCCTACCCCTCCAAAGGGATCTGCAGTGGCCCTATTCTTTGCCCCGTGACCAAACGGGGGCCCCCTGAGAACTTCACAACACTTCATTGTGTTGCTTTCCTAATAACTCATGGAAGAGTTTAACATTTGCACATAAAAAGAAACATAGGATTCCATTTGATGGTAAGAGTAGCGCCCCTTCCCAGATTACTATTTATCATGCAGATATGCACTTTTCTGTCTAATTAAGGGGTGACCTAATACATTTTGCTTTATTAGGCACTGACCTATAAAGCAAATCAATGCGGAATCCCTCAGTGTTTAATGTACGTAACGTTATCTGTCGTCATATATTATATGTAACGTTATCTGACGTCATAAAAAAACAACAAAAAACAACAACATGGCAGCATCCTCGATAAGCGTAACATTCTGCAAAATAGTTAATAATAGTAATTCATACAGAAAATGTGGATAATCTACATGATAAATAGAATATTATGTCAGTGCCTTTTACTGTCAAGTTTATTAAGCTTGACGGGAAAACGAAGAATGGCTCGGCAGAGCTTCACCATTCTTTGTTTTCTAACACTCGCCTAATATACTTGATAGTAAAAGGCACTGACATAATGTTCTCTGTGTATCCTTCCCTTCTCTCTGGGGCAGCTCAAAATAACCCAAGCAATTTGTTGATTAAACAACAATTCAACTCAAATATCAACACAATAAAAGATCAAAAAGCAAATTGTCTCGATTTGAAAACAATGTAAATTAACTTGTAGAATTAACACTAAAAAGTGTAGAAATAGGACTGTCATTCAACTTAGTTTTATATATAAATTCTCCACCTCAGAATGAAGTTTTCTTTGCCAAAAAGGCCTAGCCTAAATTGTTGTGGCTTGTAGAATTATTATAATATGCGTATGTTTTTGTTATGGCAATTTATATCAAAACAACATTCACCAAGACAATTGCTACAATGTCTTATCACTGAGTTCATGCAGAAAGTGTCACAATGATTTTTTCCACCTATTCTTTCATTTTCTATTTTTAAGCCACATTACTTTTGCCCCTGTATCAGCGTGACTTGACCTAAGGGCAGGCCACACACTGTTTTCTGTAAAAACACATAAAGTGTCATGATTGACAACCATACCTGTTTGGTGAATGTGGTTGCTGTTAAATGGATCACAAAACCATGCTATTTGAGGCATATTTAAAGCCAAAGGCTGATGTTTATTTTTATTTTTTTATCTAGGACTGTAGTTAGAAACATCAAATTGACATGCATCTAGGGCTGATGATACTGAACAATTGGACATGCATCAGTCTAGGGCTGCTGTTACTGAAACATCAAATGTACATGCATCTACGACTGATGATACTGAAACATCAATTGGACATGCATCAGTCTAGGGCTGCTGTTACTGAATTGAATTGAATTGGATTTTATAGTCGCACCAACAGCTAAGGTCATATGGCGACTTTCCAGCTTCCATTGGTGGAGGAAGACCCAAGGTGCCCTTCCGAGCAATTTTCGTGCACGGGCGGGCACCTGGGTAGAACCACCGACGTTCCGCAAGCCAGCTGGATAGCTCACTCACATAAAGATTCCTAGGCCCCTGAGGTATCGAACCTACAGCGGTGAGGGGCAAGTGATTTCAAGTCAGAGACGTTAACCACTCGGCCACGGTGCTGTTACTGAAACATCAAATGTACATGCATCTACGACTGATGATACTGAAACATCAAATGTACATGCATCTACGACTGATTGTACTGAAACATCAAATGGACATGCTTCTAGGGCTGATGATACTGAAACATCAAATGGACATGCATCTAGGGCTGATGATACTGAAACATCAAATGGACATGCATCTAGGGCTGATGATACTGAAACATCAAATGGACATGCATCTAGGGCTGATGATACTGAAACATCAAATGGACATGCATCTAGGGCTGATGATACTGAAACATCAAATGTACATGCATCTAGGGCTGATGATACTGAAACATCAAATGGACATGCATCTAGGGCTGATAATACTGAAACATTAAATGGACATGCATCTAGGGCTGATGATACTGAAACATCAAATGGACATGCATCTAGGGCTGATTAAATGAATATCAACACCTTCCTTTACTAAGTGACTTTATTAATCTAAAGGATGAAATTCTTTTCCACCATGACGACATACACATGTGTTTAATGATAGTATACAAAGCAACATAATTAAGAATTCTCCCCTCCCCCCATGCTGAAATGTTTTATGCAGACAAAACTATGGAGGAGTGTGGAAAAGGATGACTGCTACCTGCAATATACAAATACAATGATTAGTTATCTCCTCTCCCAGGGACAAGTTTTCAAGGGTACGCAGAAAACTGAATAAAACGGGGTCACTTTGATTAATAGTCCGAAATAACCGTCCATAATGGTATTCCTAACACTGGCACAAAGTTAACTTAAAAAGTCGTGAAAAACACAGAGTACACATAGTTCATTTTCAAAACACTGTCTGAATTAATTGGACATCAGTCCTCACTGTGGCTAGGTATTCCCAACCTTTCACAACGGTTAGGTCTGCGTGGTGTTAAAAGTTCCTTAGCACCAGCCTGATTGTGAGGCTGAAGACGGGCGAGAGCACGAGGTAACCGGGTCACAGCAGGCACGTCATGGGTAAGAGCACGTTGTATCGCAGTTGCAACAGGCACATCTGGTCCAGGAGCGTTGTCAGACATGTCAGAAGTCAGTTGCCGGGGTGCTGGAACAGTCTGGGGTGCCGACTCCGGAGTAGAAGCACTTGTAGGCACCTGATTCAGATCTAGTGGTGTTGTAGGTCCGCCCAGCGGTGGTGCTGGAGCATTGGAAGAAGGGTTATCAGAGAGCACTATGCGGGACTGTGGCACAACTGGTGTGGGAGCCACAGAAGTAACCCCTGTGGGCTTACCATGGAACGGGGTGAACTTGCGTAGGTGCTGGCGGTTCCGGATGGTGACTCGACCTGTACCATCTACGCGTATAACATATTGGTGGTACTGCCGAACCTCTACAACAGTCCCGGTGCGTTCCCACCTCCTGGGCTGGTTGCCCACCAAATTCTGTATGTAAACGTGATCTCCCACCTGCAGCGGTGGTAATCTGCGAGTGTGTTCATTCCACTTTTCATGTTCCCTGGAGTGCCGCCTTGCAAGTGCCATTTCACGATGTGACAGTAACTCAGTCCACGTTTCATGAGGGGAATATCTACCCATCAGGATGGGAATAGCATCACGAATGGGTCGTCCAAACAGGATCAACGCTGGGGAGGATTTAGTTTCTGGGTCGATAGAGTTCAAGAAATGTTGGGTCAGATGCTGTAGCTTCGCGGACCATGTCCCATGTGATAACTGTGACAGCCGCATTCAAGGCGCTGGAAGCGGCAGCTACTGTGGATGTGTCATTAGCTGTATCATTATCTGTCGTATGCTGACATAGACTCGCCAGCATGTCATGACGGGACACAGTCGTGCTGGTGAGCAAGTCAAGTTCTGGTGGTTCGCCTGGTAGATGTAGACGATCAGGCTGGCTAACAGGGTATCTTGAAGCGGCATCAGGACCCAGGTTCTTTTTGCCAGGCACATGTAAAATGGTAAACCTGTATCCCAGAGTTTTCTCTTTGAGGTTAAGCAGCCGTCTGTTATCAATCTCAGTGAGTGATCTATCATTAAGTATCTGAAGAAGCGGCTTGTGGTCTGTGGCAACAAGAAGATCTGTGCATCCCAGCACATAATAGCGTGTCTGGTGGAGGGCGTACACAACAGCCAATGCCTCACCTTCAATGGGAGCGTACCTGCTTTCAGCTGGGTGTGTGAATCTGCTGCCAACTAGGCACAATTTCCAGCCGTCAGGGCAGCAAGCTGGAGTTTCGATAGAACACTGGCAGTATTTCTGCATCAAGAGGAACCCAATACCGTCAACAGACCAGTCTGTGGCTAGACATGTCAGTCGCGCAGGGTCAAATAGGCGCACACCATCCTTCATTTCCTGTATGATGACCTCTTTGGATCGGTGGAACACATTGTCCAGCTCCTCAGTCCAGTGGAATGGGGTGGAGGGTTTAAGTAGAGCGCGGAAAGGCTTCATCTGTTTGGTCATGGCAAAGGCATATGCGCCCTGGTTAATAAGCCCAAACCAGGCTCTGGCACCAGTAATGTCATTGGGTACCGGAAAATTTCTTATGGCATCCAGGAACTTGGCACTCGGTCGTATGTTAGTCGGAGTGATTGTAAGTCCTGCGAAGTCCACAGTGTCCAGGGCAAATTGGAATTTCTTTGGATTCAGTGTGATTCCATTGCGAACACAAAGATCAAACCATTCACATGCCTGAAAAAATGCTGCTTCAATGGAATTCTCCCACATGCATGTATCATCAACACATTTGACCTTATTGCGGAAATTAGCAATGATTGCATCAAAGCGCTGGTTGTAAGCGTCACCACTGGCCAAAAATCCCTGCGGAGCCACCTTATACCTGTAGCGCCCCCAAGGTGTGATGAATGTCGTGAAATGTCTATCTTCTTCACGAATGGGCACAGAGTGGTAGCCATTCCAGGCGTCTGTCACGGTCTTCTTCGTGCCCTGGGGAACTCGGTCAGCGAGATGAAAGGGGCTGGGTACATGGTGGGTTTGCCGGACAGAGCAGCGGTTTTGTGGTTGCAAGTCTACAGTTCGCCTAGGGGTGCCGTCAGCCTTACTAGTTACGACCATCCTGGAGCACCATGTTGTGGGTGTATTTGGACTAACGCGCTCAAGCACGCCGATGCGAACGTCTCTCTCAAGATCTGCATGGACTTTATCCTGCCAGTGGATGGGGACCAGAGCTGGCTTGTGGATGGCCACCGGTGTGGCGTGGGGGTCAACATGGAGTTGGAGAGGCACACACGCCATAAGCGGCAATGGTTGATGCTCACAAACATTGAACACGGTAGCACCATAATAGTCAAGAAGCCATTCCTTCAAAGCTTCCACATGCTCCTCTGTAGCCTTCAATCCTGGGGGTAAGGTGGTTGGCATAGGAGGTGGTTCCTTCTGACGCCTGGGGCAAGAACAGGGTGCTTCGACTGAGTCTTCGACGGAGGCAGCAACTTCTGAAGGCATTCCGACGCTGCAATTGGGAAACGCAGTGTGGATGATTCCAAGAGAGACGAGTGCTTCTCTGCAAAGGAAAGCTTTCTCCATGGTATCTGAGACATAACAGAGTAAACGTGTTGACTTGGCAAACCCAGCAGTGTCCCTGGTTGCGACATTGATGATGATTGCTCCAATCACGCCAAGGTCCTCTTTTATAGCCCCACGCATCATGAGCTTGACGGGGAGAAGATCCTGCACCGTTATTCCAAGGTTAAACACAGATTTTAAGGGCATGATTGTGCTTTGGCATCCTGTGTCAGCTACCATGGACATAGTGACAGATTTGAGTTTGGAGGCGTCATGTATGGGATGCCCAAACAACGTATGATCCTGATGCAGCGGAGTCACTTTCACTGATATCATGGGGTGTGGCCTGGAGGGGCGAGCAATCCATTGTCCTTCAAATATATGATGTTCAATACGCGCTGCATACACTTGATGTGTTGACTCCATGTGAGCAGGTGAACTGCCCCGCTCCGTTGCAGTGCATAATTGGTCATAGACATAACCGGTATTGTTGTAGTCTTTGTCCTTGGCCAAACCGCGAGGAGCACGATCCTTGGGAGGTTGCTTGTGGCCCGTATTCTGAGGACAGCTTCTAGATGATGCATCGCGGTGACCCCAAGCATTACAGATGATGCACTTGCTACATGATGTGGTATAATGTCCTTTAACTGCACATTTAGCACATGTGAATGTCCAGGCCTCGCAGAGCCTGGCCCTTGCCTTGCGATCGTTCCTATTTCCGTGAGCAGGACCACCGCATGCCCAGCATTTCGCCCCATATGCTGGAGGTGGTTTGTGGGTAGTACGAGCAGCACATACGGCACCTACAGAGTCTCCAACAGCACTTTTAGTCACCTTACTCTGCTCCTTCTGGGCAATAAAAGACACTGTTTCCTCTAGTGTTCTATCTGTCTTTGGGTCGCCGAGCAAGTCAGACAGGATTTCTGGGTCAGCAATACCCCTAACCAGGTTGTCCTTGATTATCTCATCGCTGTAATCGAACACATGAGTGCATAGTGGCTCTTTGCATGTGGCCCTATACTGACAGAGGGCAGCCTGGCCTCGGAGACTAGCCAAAAATGTCCTAATAGCTGTCCCTGGAGATTGTGTCATCCTGTTCAGTTTAATGCGATGGACTAGGGTACTTTCGTCCTTAACAGCAAGTCGCTTGATCGCACCCAGAAGATCGGCCTCTGCCATGTTAGCAACATTGCCTTGAAGATCACGCATTATGTCTGTACGTAAATCAGTGTCGCAGCAGTAGAATAGGGCAGTGGGTAGGACATTGTTAGCAATAGACATTCCCACTTTGTACATGTCCCACTGTCGTGTGAATGCTGACCATTGGTCGGGGTCACATCCGGCACTGATGGTTGGTGGGTCCAATTTGAGTTTTGGTGGTGCCTGATGGTTCTGTGCTGGATGGGCTGTTCTATCATGAATCTGGAGGGCGGCAGTCAAAGCAGCTGCAAATTCTGCATCGAGATCCTGAGATGTCCAAACGCACCCTTCAACCGGGCACTGTAAAGCTGGCATGATGACTTGTGGGACTTCACAGTAGTAGGGCTTCAAGTCGAGTAGCAGTCATAAATGAATATCAACACCTTCCTTTACTAAGTGACTTTATTAATCTAAAGGATGACTGCTACCTGCAATATACAAATACAATGATTAGTTACTGATGATACTGAAACATCAAATGGACATGCATCTTGGGCTGATGATACTGAAACATCAAATGGACATGCATCTAGGGCTGATGATACTGAAACATCAAATGGACATGCATCTTGGGCTGATGATACTGAAACATCAAATGGACATGCATCTAAGGCTGATGATACTGAAACATCAAATGGACATGCATCTAGGGCTGATGATACTGAAACATCAAATGGACATGCATCTAGGGCTGATGATACTGAAACATCAAATGGACATGCATCTACGACTGATGATACTGAAACATCAAATGAACATGCATCTAGGGCTGATGATACTGAAACATCAAATGTACATGCATCTACGACTGATGATACTGAAACATCAAATGTACATGCATCTAGGGCTGATGATACTGAAACATCAAATGTACATGCATCTGGGGCTGATGATACTGAAACATCAAATGGACATGCATCTACGACTGATGATACTGAAACATCAATTGGACAAGCATCAGTCTAGGACTGCTGTTACTGAAACATCAAATTTACATGCATCTACGACTGATGATACTGATAAATCAAATGGACATGCATCTAGGGCTGATGATACTGAACAGTTGGACATGCATCAGTCTAGGGCTGTTGTTACTGAAACATCAAATGTACATGCATCTACGACTGATGATACTGAAACATCATGCATCTACGACTGATGATACTGAAACATCAAATGTACATTCATCTACGACTGATGATACTGAAACATCATGCATCTACGACTGATGATACTGAAACATCAAATGGACATCCATCTAGGGCTGATGATACTGATACATCAAATGGACATGCATCAACCAAACATCAAATGGACATGCATCTACAACTGAAGATACTGAAACATCAAATGGACATGCATCTAGGGCTGATGATACTGAAACATGAAATGGACATGCATCTAGGGCTGATGATATTGAAACATCAAATGGACATGATGCTACTGATACATCAAATGGACATGCATCTACGACTGATGATACTGAAACATCAAATGGACATGCATCTAGGGCTGATGATACTGAAACATGAAATGGACATGCATCTAGGGCTGATGATACTGAAACATCAAATGGACATGCATCTAGGGCTGATGAAAACACCCCAAAAGTCGGTATATAAGCAGAAATCGATGCGTAAAATTTCTCATTTTTATTTAGCCTCCGAACAGGTAACAACGATAAATATACGGCTGCAGAATATATGTGACAATTTTTTTTTGCCGGGAACGGGATTTGAACTACAGCCTTGCACTTGTAAGTTTTGAAATATGTACACTGAACCACTAGACCACGGCTATTTATTGGTATGTTGTAGCATTTTTAACACAAAAAAGGCATTACATAATAACAAGCGCGCACACACAAACTCATCAAGCGCTAAACAACAAGTCGAGATAATAGCACCGGACTTTAAATCAGAAGGTCACCCCCAAAGAGGCTAACTTTTTTTTTCTGTAAAAGTTACTGTGTTACCTGTGTATAGGTACGATGTGCACTAGTTGATGTATATACAATAAATGATTTCCTGCGCTATATTCGCTGACTTAAATACCCAATTTCGACAAGAGCTGGTGAACACGAAGTTACAAATAAAGACACGCCTTCAAAGAAGAAATCGATTGATATAGAGACTCTGTAGCTTTAAAGAATAATTTGCAGCATAAATGGAAGCTAATACCTTTTAAACTTAACTGTGTAATTATTTGACAATGGCATTGAAATTGCACATGATCCCAACAAACTGTTCATAAATTTTATGGTTCCCTGAAGAAATCCAGAAGTAGGACCCTCAGCTCTCAGCTCATAATGACATGTTACATACATCGGCCTATTGCATGACAATTAAATGTGTTTGTATAGCTGTTGTGTTTCCAAGCAACCATTTTTGGCATGTCTGCATTTGACAAGTGAAAGAACAATAATTTCGTAGGGATATATTACTGCCATGGTCATTATAATGAAATAAAAATCATGCAAAGCTTCACTTATTCTCAACACGAAAGAAAGACGGTGATACAACACCCGTCATTGTTAGCTAGCGGAGCAGTTGTTATTATTATGCCACTTTTATAACATATCTTAAATATTTCTGTGTCAAGGTTATATACTATTGTAATTTGTATTAGTATGACATGTGTATTATGTACTTCTTTTCCGTACTAGCCCAGGCACTTAAAATAAAAGAGCTACGGGAAAGCAGCGTTTGTGGGGTGGGGTGGGGTGGGGGCAAAGAGCAGAGGATTTTATGACAGCTAATTTGAACCCAACGTCATCATTTAAAACTGTGCCAGAAAATTCAAATAAATGTTTTAAACTTCCAGAAAATGTGTCTAACATTTATACTGTATGGCAGATGGCAAATTGAAATTTTGATGTTTAGGAGCTTTTCTGTTTTTTTATTTTTTGTATGGAACAGACTTTTATTCCCCACCTACCTAATTGTTCCACTTAAAGAAGATTTTTATCCCCAATTTTCTCAATTTCCCCGCTTGTTTCCAATTTCCCCGAGTTGTTTCCAATTTCCCCATTTGTTTCCAATTTCCCCGAGTTGTTTCCAATTAACAAGTTATTTACCCCAGCCATTCCTAACGCAAGACCAAATTCATGTACATCTAGAAAAGTTAACTGTGCCAATGATCTTTTGATTAAAACATCAACATACCAAATATCAGCCGACATACCAAATATCAGATGACTCATAACCCTTAACCCGCTAAGCACGACTATAATAGCCTTTGCGTCCATTGTAAACCCAGATAAGCCTGCGAGTTACTTTACAATGTCTAGCTGCTGATCAGTCATTTTCCCCAAAACACCCCTTTGTCACATAAATGGAACGGTCTTAATTCAAAGAAAGAACAGTCCATTTTTATATATGTAGCACGTTAAGAATTAAAATTGTATTAAATGATATTAAGTACAGTCAACCCACAACCTAACAGTACAGAAACCCAAGACATACAGCAATGAATCAATCTGTTATTACAGCTACAAATGACAGACTACATGTTGTTGTCAACAAAACTATATATGGACAAAGACGCCATCACCGCAGGTGTCATTTCATAATCTTAACCTCTCCAGACAGTGACGTCGCAATAAGTACACAAACAAAATTCATCATGTATGCCATAGAAAATGATTGAGGGATAACTAGCATGTTTTCGACAGAGACAGCAAAATTAAATACTTATATAACACTGTCATATTTTGGTGGAAAAAGAAAGCAATAAGGGTCACCATTAATTTTGTATGTGAGTTTAATTCTGTTGACAATGTTGGCGAGGCCAAACATCATGAAGGTTCGTGCCCTAGTCTTAGCAGTCTGTCAAATATATTAATTTATTCATTATAAATTGTAAGGACACTTTTTTTTTTCTTCCTCACCGGAATTCCAGAATTAATCAAATGCCAAAAGGTAGCACTTACAATGCTTATATTTGTATTATAAATTAAACCACAAGTCACACTAACTAGGATGCCTTCACCGATCATGGACCATTATGAAATATTACATTAAACTACATTAAAACTGACACAGGCATCTCACAAATGCAACATGGCACACGCCTAAATGAAATATGGCTGTTGTACAGGACATTAAAAAACGTCATTTTACTTATCATGCCAGCCCATGTTAACCTTCATAATGTACCGTGATGGAGAAATACTTTTAGTACTTATTAACTCTTAGCCTGCTAAGAGCGACTATAAAAGCCTTTGCAGCCAGTGTAAAACCTGATCAGCCTGCGAGTAACTGTCTGTCTGCTCATCAGTCATTTAACCAAAACACCCCTTTGTAACATAAATGGAATGGTCTAAATTCAAAGAAAGGACAGTCCATCATACATTCATAGCAGGCTAAGGGTTAAGGTAGCTATCCCACCAACAACTGTCAAATTTTACAACATAATGCACACCGTTTCTAAACCTACTGAGGTATATATTTCTTATATATTTTGAGAATCCAAACTCTATCGACACAATATAAATGGCTTGAAACAACCAGGCTAAACCCCAAAACTGGAGCGTGGAATTAAGAATTATCAACTCATAATTCATTTTATGCATATTTAATCACGGGTATATTTTAAGAACCCATGAATGAACCTATACTTTTAATTGGCACATATGCATTATTATATGACCTGAAAACCTGCATAGAGTTTTGATAACTGTTTTGTAAATTAATCTTGCCGTTATTTGGCAGGTTATTTTCTTTAAATACATTTGTTTATGCTTAAAGGGACACACGGCAATCTTGATTTTTTAAAAACTTGCGGCATCCTGTTAGTTTTTCTACATAAATTACATTTGTTCTATCATTAATATTAATTTTAAGAATAGTAAAAAGCAAATTGTTTTTGCATATTACTAACTGTTGATTACTTTTCACTAATAATATAGTCAAATCTGTGGTAGAATAACAAAGAAAAGTTGGAAAGTTATAACTGTATTTAAATATATACAAGCAAATTTAAAGTCAAAATGATACTGGATTAATAAACCGAGAGGCAAACTTTAATGCTTGATAAAGACTTCAAGATTGCCACATGTCCCTTTAAAATAACATTTGCGAAAATACAATTAATGCACTGTACACAACTGAATTCATCTTTATTACATACATTTCTATGGGTGAAAGATCATGATATCTCAGTGGAAGAAAATTCATAATCACTAAATATTAAGGACTAAATCCGAACACAAAAACAACTGTGACTTAGTCATGTCATTAATATTTAAAGTGTAGAAGACGTTGACATCATTTGCAGAGACATTTCAACACTTGATTAACATGTAAACTAGATTATACAACTGCTGGCTTCCATTTTAAGGAAATCAGGCTTTTTTTGTGTTTTCACTCACTTGCATCCACTCTTTCATAAAAAATAACTATATGCATAACATCTTGTGAAGAATTTACAAGCAGTTAAATAATCCCTATTTCAGACATGACTCCACCAGTGAGTGAACCCACAAGTAACAGGTCTGTAGCTCTAAAGCCAAGTCTTAGTTTCTAAGTCAAAATGCAGAGTTATCTCCCTGATGAGTTGTTTTCAGAAAAAAATAATGTAACCATGTCATAAACCTCAATAAAGGACTGTAACCCATTAACATATCCAGAGTTGTCTGCCCAATGAATTACATAATAAACTAGAGTTATCTTTATCTAGAATTTAATAAAACTAACACAATTGGGGAACAGATTCAAGAACTTGAATCCATACTTTTAATACCAGTAGTATACCAACAGCAAGGCAATGGCAACTGATTATAGAACTTGATCCAATTAACGGTTGAAATCTTGCATAGAAACATGTTAATTAGGCAGATAATGCAATTTGGCTTTTGTCTCTTTTGGCCATGGTTAATTGGAAAGGGCAACTATAATGTGTCTCAACTTCTGATATCAGGCTCATATCAATTTTTTTTTACTGAACTGATTCTCAAATTAATGAAGATTTATTGCTACCATTAAACCATCCTGAAGGATTCCTTCAGAGAAGTTCATTAAGGCTATGCTGATACAGACAATTTACTTGACAAAAACATTTGTGAAAATAATGAACAGCTACTGAGAAGATAACAGAAAATAAAAGAGATTAAAATGTACTATCCTACAATTATTATTTCTGATAAAAAAGATTATAATTTTTTTTTATCAAATTACCATTTAGGGGAAAATAATTACAATATATAAGTGGCCGAGTGGTTAGAGTCTCTGACTTGCAATCACTTGCCCCTCACCGCTGTAGGTTCGATCCCTCAGGGAACTAGGAATCTTTATGTGAGGAAGCTATCCAGCTGGCTTGCGAAACATCGGTGGTTCTACCCAGGTACCCGCCTGTGCGCGAAAATTGCCCGGAGGGGCACCTGGGGTCTTCCTCCACCAGTGGAAGCTGGAAAGTCGCCATATGACCTTAGCTGTTGGTGCAACTATAAAATCCAATTCAATTACAATATATATATAATATATATATCTATGTATAGGAAATGATATTATAAAAGCCCACAGGAGTCAGACCTCAGTTTTTTACTTCTGTTTAAGGTAATCTGTTCATGAGTTGAACACAACTAATACCAAACAAGGTATAAATTTCCCCCACCTCTCAGTTCAGTTGAATTCTCGTGTTCAGCCAACATAATACATTATACTCCTCAAAAAATTAATTTAAGGACCATGTTTTGATTCGAGTCATTTTTTAAAGTGCTGTTATCGAATGATTTACCTTCTTTTTTGCAATTTTTATGTATAGTTGTATTCTTTTACAATTGTTAGGTGACACAAAATGATGTACTTTTTCTGTGGATATGAAATTCAGAATATATAAAGATTAACTTATAACTGTTCATTTTTGTGGTCCTTAAATTATTTTGAGGAGTATATGACTGATGATGTAAATGATTTTGATGATCATGCATTAATCTGTTTGGACCATGACCTTGTGTTATAACCATGTTCTATATCAGTATGTGCAACCTGCCACCGTACAACCACAGACTCAAAGACACTCCTGTATGCGAAATGTGTACCCAAATAAAACCAGGCCGCTGATATGTTGGTGTTTTTTGGCTTGCCTCTAAGGAGGATAGTCCTGACATTGTGTCAGATTTTGTGCAGTAATTGATACATTTTCTAGTTCACTTTCTTCCAAGGCAAGCTGTTCCTTTTAAAAGGAACATTTATTTTACCTGCTGTCGACTTTGTTTTCATCAATTCTGCTATTTATATAGGTGAGTGAGTCTGTGGCAGTTATACTATTAAACTGAATGTTAGTTAAAGGCCCAACAACAAATAATATGTCATTTAGAGCCACCCTAGAGAAAGGGGAATGATACATAGGAATCTTGGAAGCTGTCCCCTCTCTTACTACGGGTAATTAAAATATTCCTACGGTTCTTTAACATTTTCAGATGGTAGATTCCGATACATGGGACTGCTCGTTCCCATCCGACAGACGAGGCTAACTGAAAGTGTCTTGTTCAAGAACACACCAACGAAACTAAGTGGTGGTAAGGTTTGAACACGGAGCCTCCGGTTTCAAGTCCACCATGCTTTATAATCCATTGGGCCAAGCCTACTCCGGAGTTACACAAGGCAATAGAATAGCAGGAAAAAAATATGTACTTCGACGTTTGACTCAGAGCCCCAAAACTAACTACAGTACTATTACGATATGGCTTTAATAATGTTTTATATGAGACAGCTTAAAAATAGCAACAATATTTAAGTTCACTGTAAGTGTTTTAAATACAAAATTTATCAAGTCGGTATAATACTGTTCGTAGTTATTTTTTACTCGGAGCGTAAACTTTGGTGACTTGAACTCGGTTGTCCTCATGGACTCTTTGCACAGCGGTCACTTTATCACAATGCTGGACACAGTTTTATCAAACCTCGCTTGGTGATTGATGGATGTATTGTGTCCCCTTTGTTGTATTACCGATAAATATTATCAAGTGTCAAATCGCGAGTAATCACAGATAGACCCCCTATATAGTCTCAAATCAGATTAGAGGCGTTTTGTCAATAGACCAATTGTTAAACAGTTTTATAATTTAAATAAAAGTGAAATAAATTTGGTAAGGTGTGCAAAGGACTGCAACAGCTGTGTTTGTTCAGTATCGAAGTTTTGAAGTTTGATTTCAAATTAAAAGCAAATCTTTCTTGAGCATGTTTTGTTAGCTGATTACCTTTGGACATGTTAGTTTTACTTATTATTACAACTACAAGTGTTTAATCTTTGGTGGGAGGTGTTTGTAAACAAACCAAATTCAAAATTATTTAGTCCCTTCTAACACCTGATTACACTCCCAGTATTAAACTGACTGCTTGAACACTTTCCAATATTTTCATTTTGCCTCACTTAGAAAAGCACTTAAAAAGCATGCCAAACTACTTTTTTCAATTTGTAACTTTTCCCAATTACTGAAACACACAAATTGCAACAATTTAAGCCTGGTATAAACCAATGTGTTTATCATCATGGCAAATATATATTGCACACATAGACATAAAAATTGGAAAAACAAAAAATCTGAGCTACGCCTTGGATAAAGACAAAATATTTGAGACCTTAAGCGGGAGAGTTAACATACAGACAAAATATCGGAGTTAGACCTAAGTAGGTGAATTAACATACAAAAATATTTTTGCTAGACCTTTATAAAAATGTTTTGTTTAATTCTGAACCGAAATATAAAAAATATTATTCAGTTGTTCTTTAGACTTTAAACTTATTAGGCTATGACGCTTTTTAAAAACTGTAAAGTTTAAACGACATATACTGATATTTGCTCAAGCAAGAAATCAATGGATCTGTCAACAAATCATTACAAAATGTCTGACTGGCCATCATGTCAGTCGGAAACTAATTTGTTAAGCAAACAACTACAGGTTTATACAGATGTGTCCAGCAACTAAGCATGGTCAGAGTCATTTCCCAGCTCTATTCAACGAATGCAAACAAAAATATTGAATACTGACCTAAGGTGCTCCGATTTCCGTGACTTATCACCTTTGAAATAGTCTTGTTTAATTTATTTGTCAGTTTCAAACAAAACGTGACCATATCCATTTTCTGCCATACCAGGGCTTCTCCATCAGTTTGTATGACTTATCACCTCAAAACAGTTCATCCAATTCATTTGTCAATTTCAAACAAACTCATCTGCCATACCAGTGTCTTCCATAACACAGCTGGACACCTAGCAGGCATGAAATATGGCACTTAGACATGAATTGCCATCAGAAATCGATTCTAGCCCTGAATTTTGTGACAAGTGTGACTGCAGAAAAATAAATGTTATTAAATCCTTTTTTATGACCAGATATTCTGTGAAGCAACAGAACCAAGGGCATCCAGAAAAAGCGTGAGTGTCATGATATTTGAAAACATAATAATCACTGACGAAAAAAAGGCATGGTTTGAATAGGCCGTGTTTTCTTTTGTTGGGTGGGGTGGGGTGTAGAGAAAAAATACAAGTAAAAAAAGGATCTGAATTTTGGACACAAGGAGGTCCATACATATTATTTCTTCCTTTCTATGTCCTTTTAATACCTTATAAATACTTTAAGACTTATAAATGCTAGTAGCCAAAGGGAGTCACATTCTTTGCTAGACACTTGGGATTTCAGGTAAAACCAAGTTTGACCAAGCCAAAAATAACTGAGTAATGCATACAGTATACAGAAATGATACCATATACCCAACAATTAGGATGAAAAGTGCTAATTTTTGTCCCCCTTCATTATCGCCTGGTAGGGGTTACCTATTATTCCAATCCAGGTTCAGACACATTTTAAACAACCATATTTCACTTTTCATTTTTAGCTCTACTGGCCAAGGGCCAGCAGAGCTTATGGGATGGCGAGTTGTCCGTCTTCTGTCCGTCCGTCCGTCGTTAACTTTTGTCTAGTTAAGACGATAGGGCCTTCATTTTTCATCCCATCTTTACCAAACTTTAACAGGTTGTTAATATCAATAAAAGCTCGAATAAGTTCGAAAACCAGCCAGATCAAACCAGTAACAACGGAGTTATGGCCCTTGGTTTAGTTAAAAATGCTATATTTTGCCTCGTTAAGACGATAGGGCCTTCATTTTTCATCCGATCTTTACCAAACTTTAACAGATTGTTAATATCAATGAAAGCTCGGACAAGTTCGAAAACCAGCCAGATCGAACCAGTAACAGCGGAGTTATGGCCCTTGGTTTAGTTAAAAATGCTATATTTTGACTCGTTAAGACGATAGGGCCTTCATTTTTCATCCGATCTTTACCAAACTGTACCAGATTGTTAATATCAATGAAAGCTTGGACAAGTTTGAAAACCAGCCAGATCGGACCAGCAACAGCAGAGTTATAGCCCTTGATTTAGTTAAAAATGCTATATTTTGCCTCGTTAAGATGATAGGGCCTTCATTTTTCATCCGATCTTTACCAATCTTTACCATCTTGTTATATCAATGAAAGTTTGGATAAGTTCGAAAACCAGCCAGATCGGACTAGTAACAGCGGAGTTATGGCCCTTGATTCAGTTAAAAGGGCTATATTTTGCCTCGTTAAGATGATGGGGTCTTCATTTTTCATCTGATCTTTACTAAACATTACCAGATTGTTAATATCAATGAAAGCTTGGACAAGTTCGAAAACCAGCCAGATCAGACCAGCAACAGCGGAGTTATGGCCCTTGATTTAGTTAAAAATGCTATATTTTGCCTCATTAAGAAGATAGGGCCTTTATTTTTCGTCCGATCTTTACCAAACTTTACCAGATTATTAAAAAAATGAAAGCTCAGACAAGTTTGAAAACCAGCCAGTTCGGACCATTAACAGCGGAGTTATGGCCCTTGATTTAGGTAAAAATGCTATATTTTGCCTCGTCAATATGATAGGGTCTTCATTTTTCATCCGATCTTTACCAAACTTTACCAGATTGTTACTATCAATGAAAGCTGCAACAATTTGAAAACCAGCCAGATTGGACCATTTAAACCGGAGTTATGGCCCTTGATTTTCTGAAATATGCTATATTTTGACCTCATTAAGAAGAAAGGGCCTTCATTTGCCAGATTTCATTGAAATTTTTCAGGGATGATCAGTACCAAGCCTAGCTGTACATATCGTCACCGAATGATTTTGGCGGAGTTATGTCCCTTTAAAGGTTTTAATACACAAACTTTGTTCTGACTAGTTCTCCTGAACCCTGGCCGGATTTAAACAAAACTTTTTAGGGATGATCAGTTCCAGGTCTAGTTGTGCAAATCTTTGCCGTGTTCCAGTTGAATGCTTTTTGGCAGAGTTGTGGTCCTTTAAAGGTTTTAATACACAAACTTTGTCTGGACTATTCTCCTGAACATCTCCCCACATTTCAACGAAACTTTACAGGGATGATCAGCACCAAGCTTAGTTGTGCATATCATTGTCGCAGTCCGGTTAACAGATTTTTGGTGGAGTTATGGCCCTTTAAAGGTTTTTGATAACAAACATTTTCCGGGCTAGTTCTCCTGAACCCCTGGCTGGATTTAAACGAAACTTGACAAGGATGATCAGTATCAAGCCTAGTTGTGCATATCATTGCCATATTCGGGTTGAATGATTTTTGGCAGAGTTATGACCCCTTAAAGGTTTTAATACACTAACTTTGTACAGACTAGTTCTCCTGAACCTCTGGCTGGATTTCAAAGAAACTTGTCAGGGACAATCAGTACCAAGCCTAGTTGCGTATTTCATCACCATGTTCTGGTTGAACGATATTTGAAAGAGTTATGGCCCCTTGTGCATAAACTTTATCTTTAGCCAGTAGAGCGTCCACAGGCCCTCTTGGGCCTCTTGTTCTGAATTACCAACCAAATCTGGTAATAAAATGTACATTTATTACATTGGTGTCTGCTTTAAAAATGTATGTTTTAAGTTGCACCCCCAACCCTTTCCCAACAATCAGTTTTTCAAAGAGTGGACACGAACAACAGCGACAAATAAGCAAAATGTAACCATTCAAAATACATTATGCAACAAAGAAGCAGGTCAACTGGCTGGCATTATAGTTAAGTTTATCAACAACTTTGTAATCTTGTGACCCATATGGTCAAGCACAATCACTGCTGACATTAACTAACAAGCCCTAGATCAATATTTTGTCATATGAAGATGTGTCAAGTGAGGCTTTTTGTGAATGAATGACCAGTTTGAATGGGCAGTGAAGATCATAGGTAACTGCCAGGGCGTAGCTGACCTGAAATGCATATAAAGGCCCGACAGACTTATAAGGGGGTCCGGGGGCATGCTCCACCATCATTTTTTTAAAAAACTTAGCTATGTAATGGTGCGTTTTAGCGAACATCTGACAGAACACTTTTGTGTGGTATTTGCAGAAATATATTTTGACAAATTTGAGAATTAACATTTGACAAAGTTGAAAAACACATTGTACAATAAAATGAGAAAAACATGTTGACCCTTAACCCCCACTCCTCAGGTTTCAGTTTTTATGGCATTTTTGGACTTCTCATATTTATTTTTTTTCATTTTTCAAATTGATGTTTAGGTCCGGGCCTATATGGCCTAATAGTAGCTACACCGATGACTGTACCAGATATATATTAAAATAGTGGACTGAAGATCATGGGTAACTGCACCAGAAATATAGGTAAGGGTAACTGCACCAGAATTATAGGTAAACAACAGTAGCAGGTCAACAACAGTAGCAGGTCAACAACAGTAGCAGGTCAACATCAATAACAGGTCAACAACAGCAGCAGGTCAACAACAGTAACAGGCCAACAACAGTAGCAGGACAACAAGAGGGTCAGGTCAACAACACTAGCAGGTCTACAACAGTAACAGGCCAACAACAGTAGCAGGTCAACAAGAGGGTCAGGTCAACAACAACAGGATCAGGTCAACAACATTAGCAGGTCTACAGCAGTAACAGGCCAACAACAGTAGCAGGTCAACAAGAGGGTCAGGTCAACAACAACAGGATCAGGTCAACAACACAAGCAGGTCTATAACAGTAACAGGCCAACAACAGTAGCAGGTCAACAAGAGGGTCAGGTCAACAACAACAGGATCAGGTCAACAACACTAGCGGTCTACATCAGTAACAGGCCAAAAACAGTAGCAGGTCAACAAGAGGGTCAGGTCAACAACAACAGGATCAGGTCAACAACACTAGCAGGTCTACAACAGTAACAGGCAAACAACATTAGCACGTCAACAAGAGGGTCAGGTCAACAACAACAGGATCAGGTCAACAACACTATCAGGTCTACAACAGGATCGATAAGCAACACTAGCAGGTCTACAACAGTAACAGGCTAACAACAGTAGCAGGTCAACAAGAGGGTCAGGTCAACAACAACAGGAACAGGTCAACAACAGTAGCATTGTCTGCAAAAACAACAATACTTAGTGTAGTGTGGACATGAGACTTCAAAATATAAATCAGTTAATACTAGAGCAAATGAGCTGCTAAATATTAAACTCGTATTAAAAAGGAAATTTCTGCAACAACCTATGCAGAAACCAGGGCAAGGACTTCAAACCCATATGACCTTGAAATCAAATATTGAACCCTCTTAGCATTAAGAGTACCATCATCTCGTTTTACTAATCTTCTCTTTTTTTGAAATTTAAAGTATGAAATCCAGTTATATACATAGGGCTCTATCATTACACTGTTAGCCGTTCTATTTAGAAATCATATAATCCTACGGCTAAGTTTCTCTAAATAACTAGCATTATATTATTGTAAATAAAGCTTTCCTATGATTAAGACTAAAATGGCTTCATTTTTCCGCTGTGAATCTTCATTATTCCTCCATTGAACATCAAGTACCACTTGACAAGATTAAAGAGCCAATATTTCGCCATGGATTGATTTTTGGATAGTATTTCACTTAGTAAGAAAAACTGAGACAATATTAAGTGCAGGAACTTTACAGATTTGTCCTCAAATTATTTCTTAAAATTATATTAAATAGCTGTTACTGATTTTTTTTAAATACTTAAGATACAAACAAAATCCTTCAGTTTAAGGCAAACACACCTGTATTTGGTGTTTTAATGATCGGATGACACCATTTTCCCCCCTTATCTATCCTAATGGCCCTGAGATTGACTAGGCCCACATGGGCCTGAAGTCGTTCTACTGGCACAATATGATTTCTTGCTTATTACTGAAAAAAACATCATGACTAGAGTTGGATGTTGATGAATAACACAAACTTGATTGAGGTCAAAACAAAGAACATACACATGAAATTTCAGTCTATTTCTGAGATGAAGCTTTTATACATTTCTTTATTAAACACTTTTTAAAATTTGCATCCCCATAGTGGACATATTATAAATAGTTCATGATGACAAAAAACACAAAAGTGGAAACAGAGGAATTATATGGCTACAGTAAAAAAACATGACAATTTATAAGCAGTTCTGAAATTTTCCTCAAATTATAATTATTGTCTTGTCCCTACTCACCAATGTTTATTTCTATGCTTTGCCCACATTTAATAATCAGAGTATTTACAGTCAAGGAATGAACTGTTTTATTTTAAATGAGCGTTCCATCCTGCAAAGTGATCCCTAAGTTTCAGGCATGCTTTATAGGTGGCATAAAAAACTAACGGACACTAACCTGATATTTTACACTGATACATATCACAGCAGAAGCCTGGTCTCCCAGTATTATGACGTAGTATTTGTGGTGAGTGCCCCGTTGCACATCTCGGGACCTTACAAAATGTGACATCGCATCTACACTCGTAGGTCGTCTGGCAGCACTGGCTGTCATGGTGGGTGCCATTATACACGAGGACAGAGTCAGACGGGCACCGGTGGGTCACAATGGAGTCACAGGCAGAGGCATCACAACCCGATGGCAGTTCTGAAATGAATCAACAAATTAATGTTAGAGTGTAAGTTTTTGGTAATGAAGACACCATTGGTACTAGTGGACATTTTACCAAGATTGCAGTTGACTAAGAAAATATTTTGTTACTGGAGCAGAGCAAAACCAGCTGAAGTCATTAAGAAATAATAAACATTAAGACTGCTTTATACATTTCTTATACAAATGCTACATTAGTTGTACTATATCAGGCTGCAAATTGACATATTGGATATGCATAAAAACAGGCATTTAATTAATATCTTGTGCAGTCAGCAATTATTGATATTTTCAATAAAATACAGAATGCTCAGTTAATAAACATAATGATGCTTTATACACATAAGTAATCTTAGTCGCCTGTCAAGGTTTTAAAATAACCAACGAGCTGTTTTGTAGCATGGTATAGTTAGTGACCCTGTCAGAATAACTGCCATTCTCTAACTTCCATGAGCATAGTATAGCTCCACAGAAACAGAAAGGTAAAAAATCTATAAAATATGACAAAATTACAGAAAATGCCACTTTTTGAGACCTGGTTAAATATTCTAGATAAATAAAACAAATAAGAATATCTTTCAAAGATAGAATATGATCAATTTACTTTAACATGCACAATAAAACATATTAAACTATTTATTTTTGCATTTTTGGAAATATTTTAGGACAAAAATACCTTAATATAATATAATACCCCAAAATAATGGCACCCTGTCCTTCTGGTGCACATCACGCACATTTTTTAAATCCAAAGATTCAATAACTGGCATTATTCTAAAATTGTATAAACAGTATCCATAATTTTTTGGATCACCCCTCATAAAATGTTTAATGATTACTAAATTTTGAAAGTTTAAGTGCTATCTACTTTAATGTTTTTAAGATTGAAATGCATTCCTTAAGAATTGAGCTGTTCAAGGATTTTTTTCTCCACTTCTAAACCTTCTACAAGTCACTTTTAAATTCAATAATATAATCCTCATAATCAGAAATGAACATAAATCTTCATCTAACACTTCGGAGCAATAAAAGTTTGATGGATAGAGATAAAATTACAATTACAATTTATTATTTAGATTTAATACAATTACAGGCTTGTTATGTATTCATGCTGACAGTGTTCTGACAATTGTCTCATAGCTGCCAAAGCTTTATTTCATTTTGTGTGTTTTTTATTCTGTTTTTATTACCAATGTATATCAACTGATATATTTAACAGTAGTGAAAAGTCAAACATTAAACCTACTAAACAACATGAAACTGATGTCAAATCATCTATTATGATACCAGTAGGCTGATGTTAAATACCAGTAAACTGAAGTCAAATCATCTATTATGATACCAGTAGGCTGATGTTAAATACCAGTAAACTGAAGTCAAATCATCTATTATGATACCAGTAGGCTGATGTTAAATACCAGTAAACTGAAGTCAAATCATCTATTATGATACCAGTAGGCTGATGTTAAATACCAGTAAACTGAAGTCAAATCATCTATTATGATACCAGTAGGCTGATGTTAAATACCAGTAAACTGAAGTCAAATCATCTATGATGATACCAGTAGGCTGATGTTAAATACCAGTAAACTGAAGTCAAATCATCTATTATGATACCAGTAGGCTGATGTTAAATACCAGTAAACTGAAGTCAAATCATCTATTATGATACCAGTAGGCTGATGTTAAATACCAGTAAACTGATGTCAAATCATCTATTATGATACCAGTAGGCTGATGTTAAATACCAGTAAACTGAAGTCAAATCATCTATTATGATACCAGTAGGCTGATGTTAAATACCAGTAAACTGAAGTCAAATCATCTATTATTATACCAGTAGGCTGATGTTAAATACCAGTAAACTGAAGTCAAATCATCTATTATGATACCAGTAGGCTGATGTTAAATACCAGTAAACTGAAGTCAAATCATCTTTTATGATACCAGTAGGCTGATGTTAAATACCAGTAAACTGAAGTCAAATCAGGAAAATGTAGCTTTCACAGTCAATCAAAAACACATTAATACAAACAAAAATTACAAGACAAGTGACATCATAAACACAATCGGGCTGACAATAGGGCTACTGCCTTGGAACAGTCAAGCCCCGTGTGGTTGCCGGAGGCCCCGTTTGGTCACGGGGCAAAGAATATGGCCACTGCAGATCCCTTTGGAGGGGTAGGCAGAGGGGTAGAATCCCCCCAAATTCATGTTCATTTTATCATTTTTGTTCATGTTCATTAAAGGTCTTCATCATGATCCCTGCATTGTTTCAGGTGCTATCTCGCTCGCATCAAAAGAGCAGTGGCAGAAAAACAATAACGTGGCTCCAGCGTAAATGGAGTTTCTACGATAGAATTTGCAGCAACTCTGCAGTTCAGGGTGAGAAGGTTCTAGGCACATTTTCCATATTTTATCTCAATGTACATGGAAGATGAGCCTGGCATGTTCATGCCTTTTAGGCGCCATATAACCTTTTCATGTGTTGGTGCGCCTTAAAACCCCAATTCAATTCAATTGGAACGGTCAGTGGCAAAATGGCAGCTGTTGGTTTAAACCAGGTTCTAGGGTGCACCAAACCTCACTCTTACCCTACTGTCATCCCAATAAAATGTGACAGTGTAAATAAAGAAATCCCCATCAGGCTGTATTGTCTAACAAACAAGGCAGCTCTTAAATAGGCAATATATCAGTATAACACATACAATTTGTTGTCTGCCCAGGCTCATTGTCATCAAAATACTTGCCTAGAGCTAGGTCTCAAAAAGAGATCTAAGCTTCATCTGAGCAGGCTGATGCCAGATCATGTATTACCAATATTGCTGGCTTAATTGATATGAATACCGATGTCAAAATCATCTATTACCAGTATTGCTGGCTTAACTGATATGAATAGTCTGATGTCACAATCATCTATTACCAGTATTGCTGGCTTAACTGATATGAATAGGCTGATGTCACAATCATCTGTTACCAATCTGTCTTGATACGAGTACTCACCGATGCCAGATGATCTATTATCAATATTGCTGATTTGATATGAGTAGACTGATGTCACAATCATCTATTACCAATATTGCTGGCTTGATATGAGTAGACTGATGTCACAATAATCTATTACCAACATTGCTGGCTTAATTGATATGTGTAGGCTGATGCCAGATCATCTATTATCAATATTGCTGGTTTGATATGAGTGTGTCAAAATCATCTATTACCAATATTGCTAGCTTAATTGATATGAATATGCTGATGCCAGATCATCTATTACCAATATTGCTGGCTTGATATGAGTAGACTGATGTCAAAACCATCTATTACCAGTATTGCTGGCTTAACTGATATGAACAGGCTGATGCCAGATCATCTATTACCTATTATCTATTATGAGTAGACCGATATCAAAATCATCTATTACCAATACTGCTAGGTTGATATGAGTTGACCGATATCAAAATCATCTATTACCAATACTGCTGGCTTGATATGAGTAGACTGATGTCAAAATCATCTATTACCAGTATTGCTGGCTTAACTGATATGAACAGGCTGATGCCAGATCATCTATTACCTATTATCTATTATGAGTAGACCGATATCAAAATCATCTATTACCAATACTGCTAGGTTGATATGAGTTGACCGATATCAAAATCATCTATTACCAATACTGCTGGCTTGATATGAGTTGACTGATGTCAAAATCATCTATTACCAGTATTGCTGGCTTAACTGATATGAACAGGCTGATGCCAGATCATCTATTACCTATTATCTATTATGAGTAGACCGATATCAAAATCATCTATTACCAATACTGCTAGGTTGATATGAGTTGACCGATATCAAAATCATCTATTACCAATACTGCTGGCTTGATATGAGTTGACTGATGTCAAAATCATCTATTACCAGTATTGCTGGCTTAACTGATATGAACAGGCTGATGCCAGATCATCTATTACCTATTATCTATTATGAGTAGACCGATATCAAAATCATCTATTACCAATACTGCTAGGTTGATATGAGTTGACCGATATCAAAATCATCTATTACCAATACTGCTGGCTTGATATGAGTTGACTGATGTCAAAATCATCTATTACCAGTATTGCTGGCTTAACTGATATGAACAGGCTGATGCCAGATCATCTATTACCTATTATCTATTATGAGTAGACCGATATCAAAATCATCTATTACCAATACTGCTAGGTTGATATGAGTTAACCGATATCAAAATCATCTATTACCAATACTGCTGGCTTGATATGAGTTGACTGATGTCAAAATCATCTATTACCAATACTGCTGGCTTGATATGAGTTGACTGATGTCAAAATCATCTATTAGCATATCAATGAGGTATAAACGGGGACTCCACAAATAAAAGTGTTTTAAACACCATCTCATCGTCTGGTTTACTAACCATCCAACAGATGAGGTTAATGGAGTGTCTTGCTCAAGAACACACCAACGAAACTCAGTGGCACTGGGAGGCTTGGACCCGGGTTCTCTGGATTGCAAGCCCACCGCTGGGACAGACACAAGCCCACCGCTGGGACAGACACAAGCCCACCGCTGGGACAGACACAAGCCCACCGCTGGGACAGACACAAGCCCACCGCTGGGACAGACACAAGCCCACCGCTGGGACAGACACAAGCCCACCGCTGGGACAGACACAAGCCCACTGCTGGGACAGACATGATTATAGGCAAATTTTCTGTCAGGTAGATACATATTAACAAAAAAATGGTTGTTTTAAGGTTAATCAACTTTTTTTTAAAACTGTATAATTTAAATAGTATCACATCATCTGTCACAAACATAAAATCTAAAATCTTGATATTATAAAAAATTATGAATCTGACTTATGACAAATTTTATTTGCCCATGTAACAATTTCAAGTTATTTAACAATTTCAAGTCCTCCTCCTGGTAGTTTATTATATAACGTACTAAATTAAAACAGCCATAACAAATGAAGAACATTATATATCATTTAATATGGCCCAGACTCAGTTTTTATCATTATCATAGCAATTAGACCATATCCAACCATAAGCTCTTTGACCTCTCATCGATTCACAGATGACTGGCGGCTACAAGGGTGGGTATACCCATCATTTGATATATCTCAATTGAAATAATATTAATGCTCTGACTTTATCATAATCACTATATTTCTGAAGTAATGACCTGTGTGGGCCCATTTCAGTATTTACTTTCATTATAATACCCAAGTGGTTTAGGTCGATGACTGGTTTATATTTTACTTTTCTAAAAAGGACTAATTTACAGACACATTAGGGGCACGCGCAGCAATCTTGCTGTCCTTTCACTCAAAATGATTCTAAAGGCAAGTGTGATGTTTTCACGAAAGACAAACCCGATAAAGTTTATTTAGGCAATTGAATATCTAAAAAAAATAAATTAAAAATCCAGAAAAGGAAATAGTCGTGCATTGTTCAAATGTACACATTTGATTTTTATTAACAAACAATGTCCAGTCATCTTTATAAATTTACTATAAATTCTAACACAAACCTCCGCAGTCTTTCATATACCCAAAGAAGAGAGACAGCTGTATGTTATTCTACGATAAAATATGGCTGTTCCATTAATTCCCCGCGTATATTTCATCCGTTGGAAGTGCACGTTACAGGACGTCACTTGGTAAATATACGTCACGAAGACAAACTCAACAGTAATTTTAATGAAACGTTAATTACAACAAACATGCCATGCTCGCAAACCGTGCACAGCCCCGATATAAACCCATCATATGCATCAGTACATATAACATTAATAAGACATCTTGAACAAGGTGAGAACATTTGACGTCATACAGCGCAAGCTATATGACGTAAGCAATGACTTAATTGTTTGTCACATGACTACTAGTGTACTGAAACGCAGAACTTTGCGTACGGGGGCGCCCAGTGGAACAGCCTGTAAACATAGCAGCCTGATTACCTTGACCTCCGAGATAATATATAGTGCCCCAACAATAGTGTAAAACAATGGGTTATTGTTGTGTAAGAATCGAAATATAATAAATATGTTACGCACAAGTGACTTTAATAACTACGCATCCGAACTCCTAACTGTATTTTATTCACCGATAAAACACAGGTATATATTTATTATTTCTTAAAGAAAACATTATCATGCATGATTGTTTCATGTTCTGCTCAACACCAGCATAACAATCACTTAGATTGGTTTGATGTGTTAAACTGTGAAAAACCAACCCTCAAGATTGTTATGTGTCCCTTTAATGGTAAAGCAGTAAAAATAGATAATGAATGGTATTAAATATTAAAGATAAGTTTATTGCATCATGAAGACAGCACACCAAGGCTTAGAATTAGACAAGTATATGATCCCGCACCCCAACCCTATCAAAATAACACAGGCACATAACCAACAAACAACAACACAAAAACTTATTATGTACCACTTTCCAATTATTTTTTTTTATTTTCTACTAGATTTCATCAAAGAGGCCAGGCAGAAAATCTTGCCTTAACGCTATATTGTGTAGAAAAAGAAACCATTCTTTGAAGTTTTATTCTTTATTACTTTTTCTCTTCAAAAGATGGAAAAAGACACATCTATCTAAGGTCAGTAAAATTCTAATTACTAAAAATTGATTTTGCAGGGTAATGATGAAACAGGTGTCAGAGGAATTATTTTAGAAATTATTAGCACAGATGAACTGACTGATGCACTGACGACTTGATGCACTTGGAGCCGACTTGCTTTCTAGTTAAGCAGGCTGCAGGTTGAATGTATTCAGG